>JAJOOH010013374.1:0-62199 GCA_029582605.1 Solanum gracilifrons
CAAACTTTTTCAATAGCTTCATACACCAACTCGAGGCCAATAAGAGCAATGTCACCTACTTCAAACCAACCAACCGGAGACCTACATCTCCTACCAGACAAAGTTTCAAAAGGAGCCATACCTATGCTTGAGTGGTAACTATTATTGTAGGCAAACTCTACCAAGGGCAAGTGGTTACCCCAATTACCTCTAAAATTTATTACACAAGCCCTCAACATGTCCTCCAAGGTTTGAATGGTACGTTCCGCTTGACCATCCGTTTGAGGATGGAAAACGGTGCTAAGCGTCACCTTAGTGCCAAGCCCTTTTTGGAATGAATTCCTAAAGAGAGAAGTAAATAGACGACCCCGATCCGAAATGATAGTTAGAGGAACCCCATGCAACTTCACTATTTCCCTTATATAAAACGTGGCATAGTGTTCCGCCGAGTGAGATGCCTTGGAGGGAATGAAGTGGGCTGATTTGGTCAATTATTCAACAATGACCCAAATAGAATCATATTGCCTTCGAGTACAGGAAAACCCCACAATAAAATCCATATTCACCTCTTCCTACTTCCAAGTGGGAAATGGCATATCTTGCAAGAAACCTCCCAGTTTTCGATGCTCAACCTTGAATTGTTGACAATTAAGACAGTTGGCTACAAATCCTGCAATATTCTTCTTCATACCATTCCACCAATAGAATTCCCGTAGATCACGGTACATCTTGGTGCCTCTCGGATGAATAGAATATCTAGAACCATGAGCCTCTTCTGGAATTTGGTCCCTTAGTCCATCCACATCTAGAACACATAATCTACCTTGGTATCTAAGTACCCCATCTCCCCCTTGGGAAAAAGCCTCAACGGATTTCCCAAGTACCAACTCTTTCAACTCAATCAATATAGGATAAAGGTGTTGCTTACACTTCACACCTACAACAAAAGATGATTCAGAGCTATTATGAACCGTGAAACCACCTTTGGGAGAATCTACTAGTTGGACACCTAACCGGGCCAACCTATGCACATTACAGACTAACTCTTTCTTTTCATCCTCTATGTGGGTCACACTACCTATGGATAGTCTACTAAGGGCATCCTCTACAACATTAGCTTTGCTGGGGTGGTAAAGGACACTCATGTCATAATCCTTCAAAAGCTCTAACCACCATCTTTGTCAGAGATTCCAGTCCTTTTGGGTAAACACATATTGAATACTTTTGTGATCGGTGAAAACATCTGCATGGACCTCATACAAGTAACGTCTCCATATTTTTAAAGCAAATACCACCACCGCTAATTCAAGATCATAAGTCGGATAGTTCTTCTCATGTATCTTGGGTTGCCTTGAAGCATAGGCAACCAATTTACCATGTTGCATGAGTACACACCCCAACCCTACTCTCGAGGTGTCACAATATAGCACAAACCCATCGATACCCTCCGCTAAGGTCAACACCGGAGCGGAAGTAAGTCTATTTTTCAACTCTTGGAAGCTTTTTTCACAAGCCTCCGACCATACAAATTTAGCTTTCTTTTGAGTCAAAGGCGTCAACGGAGAAGCAATGGAGGAAAAATCCTCAACAAATCTTCTATAATAGCTGGCCAAACCCAAAAATCTTCTAATATCGGTAGGAGTGAAAGGTCTAGGCCAATGCTTGACCGCATCCATCTTTTTGGGGTCTACATCAATACCATTGCTAGACACAACATGGCCAAGAAAAGCTACCGACCTCTACCAAAACTCACATTTACTAAACTTTGCATACAATTGGTGGTCTCTAAGGACTTGCAATACAATCTTCAAATGGTCCATGTGTTCACCCTCACTCCTTATATAGATCAAGATATCATCAATAAATAGTATCATAAACATATCAAGATATTGTCGGAACACCCTATTCATTAGGTCCATGAATGCCGCTGGGGCATTAGTTAGACCAAATGACATAACAAGGAACTCATAGTGCCCATACCTAGTTCGGAAAGTCGTCTTAGGTATATGTTTCCCTCCTACCCTAAGTTGATGGTAGCCTGAACGGAGGTCAATTTTTGAGAAGTAACTAGCCCCCTGTAGTTGATAAAACCAATCATCGATTCTCGGGAGAGGATACTTATTCTTTATGGTGACTTTGTTCAATTGGTGGTAATAAATGCACATTCTAAGGGACCTATCCTTCTTTTTCACAAACAATACCGGAGCACCCCAAGGAGAGATACTTGGTTGAATAAAACCCTTGTCTAGCAAATCCTTTAGTTGTTCCTTTAATTATTTCAATTCGGCCGAAGCCATTCTATATGGAGGGATGGATATGGGTTGTGTATCCGTAAAAATATCAATGCCAAAGTCTTTCCTGTTCGGGAGGAATGCCATGCAAGTCATCGGGAAAGACTTCCGGAAACTCACTCACCACGGGGACCAACTCTAAAGAAGGGACCTTCGACTCTACATCCATCACCCTAACAATATGATAAATGAACCCCTTGTAGATTATTTTCCAAGCTTTTAGACAAGAAACAAATTGAATTCTAGGAATAGAATCCCCCCCTTTCCACTCTAAAATTGGCTCTTTTGGAAATTTAAATTTGACTACACGGGTCCTACAATCTATTGAAGCATAACATACATGCAACCAATCCATGCCCAAAATTACATCAAAATCAAGAATGTATAATTCAACCAAATCCACCAAGGTAACTTTGTGAGACAAAGAAATAGGACTACTTCTATAGACTCTTTTTGCCACTACCGAATCACCAATCAGGGTAGAAACCGAAAAAGGCTCTACTAATATTTTGGGGAGTATTTTAAAATTTAAAGCCACAAGAGGTGTAACAAAGGACAAAGTGGCATTGGTGTCTAACAATGCATAAACATCAATAGAAAAGACTTGTATCGTACTGGTCACCACATCCAGGGAGCTCTCTTGGTCACCTCGTGATTGAAGAACATACAAGCAGTTTTTCTTTTGAGCATTGGAGTTGGAACCACTTGGATGAGCTTGCTTATCTTCTCTCCCCTTAACCTTGAGTGTGGTACAATCTCTTATTTTGTGGCCACTCTTGCCACACCTATAGCACCATCCAAGCCCACTAAGCATTTGCCTTCATGTTTTCTACCACATTTAGCACAATCAGGCCTAGCAACATATGAACCACCACTATTGCCCCTTTGAGGTTTAGGGTTGGAAACCCTATCCTTGTCAACCCTTGGAGTACTAGAGTAACCTTGCTTGGAGAATCTTTGGTTGAACCCTTGCCGACCTTGCCAATCGGACATAGCATTAGAAAAATTCCCTTCACTGGTTCTAGCTCATTTCACCTCCCTATTGCCTTAGAGTTTCTCACTCTCCATTTGTTGGGCATACAACATAAAATGTGAGAGATCAATGTCATGAAGAAGCATTGACGTACAACATTCTTTCCTTACCACCTTGGATATACCCATCACATACCTACTCATCTAATATCTTGGGTCCGCCACTATAGATGGAGCATACTTAGACAATTCGGTAAACTTTAGAGAATATTCTTCATCACTCAAACCTCCTTGACGAAGGTTGATAAATTCCTCCACCTTTGCTTCCCTCTTCTCTCGAGGAAAGAACCTATCAAGAAATGCTTTCTTGAATACCTCCCAACCTATGGGACCCGATCCTTCCGGCTTATTCCTATTCTATTGAGTATACCACAGTTGGTCCACTCCCTACAATTGATAGGCGGCTAGTTCCGCTTTCTTCATAGAACTCAGCCCCATATCATCAATTATCTCAAAAATATCCTCCACAAACTCTTGAGGATCTTCACCCACTTTAGAACCAAAGAACATACGGGGATTCATTCTTGTGAAGTCTCTCAACCTTGAAGTTATGGAGTTCATATTAGGGTTCACATTAGGCCCAACATCCCTATTAGCTTAAGTCATTATAGCTTGGGCTCGGGTTGTCACGACTTGAGATTGAGTGGTTATGGCTTGAGTTATCAATTGCATAGTTGCCCTAAATTCTACTTGAGTCACATTTACCGGATCAACTGGAGCTTCCTCATGTAGAGGAACTTGATTCCCTTGAGGAACTCCTTGATTCACATTCTCCTCTTCCAACCTCCTTGCGTTGGCCCTTTGTGTATTTATTTCCTGATGATACAAGAGAGGTTAGAAGGAAGACTCCATAGAGTTAAACTCTATATGGAACGACTTACGAGTAATGAAAGAAGTGCAAGTTCCTAACATTTTATAACCTCTCACTCATAAATGTGGTGTACTTTACACTATGAACAACATTCTACTAGACGTGGCTTATGAGAGATACTCCTAGAATCATTCTAAACCTTTTTCTTTGAATAGCAAGTTTGTCACGACCCAAGGGTACCCCCTAGATGAAAAATGGAACATGGAATCCCGGAAGGGACCCAAGTAAGCAACTTAGCTTATCATCATCACATAAGTATAGAATAATAAATAATAAAACACAATTTCAAGTCTTTAAGAAATCTTTCATAAAAGTAAAGCAAAAGTCTAGACAAAGTCTCATTAAGCCATGTACTACAATCGGAGTCTCAAAATAATAAGGCCACAACCCTTATAATATAGAATATGATATTTTCTAGTACAACTAAAGAAATCAAAAAAAATAAAAGTTGTTGTCCTCGGATCCATGAGGACATACCATACACTTGTTGAGTAGTCAACCCAAGCTTAAGATAGAAGGAATCGTCTTAGATGCCGGAACCTACAGTTAGTAGAAAAGTATAGAAGAAATATGGGTTAGTATAATTAATGCACTAAGTATGGTAGCTATGCATTAAAACCATTTAAGATGCTAAAAAGGAAATATTTAGTTGAAAACTATGCATTTGATCAGGTTTATGAACTATAATAGAAGTAAGTGCAAAAGCATAAAATACATGCATATTCAACTTATTAATCATCTTAACATATAGGAAACAAACCCTAAAACCCATCAAAGCAACTATGTGCAATGTATGGATAAGGTCCCATACCCCTATCCACGCTAAGGAAGACTCATTAAGTGATTATCATTCATAACTCCAACTCTAGTTCATTCTATCATATTGGGATTAGACATAACCGACATAGATCATGAGAGCTTAATCATGGAATCGGGTGTCTATCCCACACCAAAAGGGGTTGTCCTACTAGCCTAAGGTTGAACTAGAACTCTAGCTTACGTGGATCCACTAGCTAAAGACCTATGTGGGCACATAGTTTATGGAATATGGATATTGCTTCTAGAAATGCGGACTCAACTATGGTAGAAGGTTTCCATCTTATGAGACAACTACTTTGGGAATCTGGACTCCACTGGTGTAAAAGGAACCCATTTGGGAAGCCGAACACAACTAGTGTTAAAACTTCCATCTCATAGTCATATCCTCTCGGTTCTAAGCATTAACTCCATTTTTGAGTTTGTATTAAGTCTTGATTCAATTTGATACAATAGGAAAGAATGTCTTGACACTCAACCCACAACTCATTCTATAGCTCCTAGATTCATTAGGGGAGACTAGTCTTCAACCCTTAGAATCAACATATGTGACAAACCTTTCACATTACATAATCTTCATACCTATGTCTGTGCGTAAGGATAGTCATCCAACCAATATCAAAATTATATCAGAATAGAAGTACTTTACTCTCAAAGACATCTAATTGAATGTAAACAAATCTCATACATATAACTAGTTTCATGCTTTGCCCTTCCAGGGTTATAGATTACTATGCATCAATATCTCTAGAATTAATTCATTGAACATGTATAATAACTTAATTCAAGTAAGCAATTCATTACATACATAATTCGAACACAATTTACTAACAAATTACCATATTCATGTTTCCAGATCCAATTTAGGGAAACCGGGAGATTCATTGATTTTTAGATAATTCATTAGGAAAACAGTAGTAATTCATCAAATTGACCATAATGTAAGACAATAAATACATTGAAATCGTTTTGAAAGTGAATCCATGGCATAAATTGAAAACCCTAGGTTCTTGGAGAAATTTAACTTTGAGAATGAGAGTTTTGAACGGATTTATGGAAGGAAGCTATCCATAAATCAAAATTACCATACCTTAATTGGAAATCCTTCACGAAATGGAAGAGGAAAGTTGAGTTCTTATGCCTTGGTCTCCTAATTCTTCTTCTTCTTCAATGGTGGTTTCTAGTGAGAGAATTTTTTGAGGGAGAGCTTTTGATGTGGGTCTTGTGAGAATTAGTTATTTTTTTTAGTTTAGGGGTCTTATTAAGTATTTATAGGTGTATTAAATAATATTAAATAACCCTACTTAGTTACTTAGTTAACCCTTAACCTCTCTCTTAATCCCTATTTTAAAAATTAAAGACCCAAAATCTGGTGTGACCTACGAAACCCCCACCCATGGACCGTGGGTGGGGTCACGAACCATACAGGTAATCCGTCGTTTGTGACTGAAACTTGGGAGGAATAGGGAGGTCCATCATCGACTGACGACCCCGACCTACGGGGCGTGGATCTACCCATGGTTGGTGGGTGCCCAACCATAGCTCAATCTATATTTGTAAGCTTTTGGGGGCTGCTTCAAGGTCCCCCTCAAGGGTCCTTGGTTGGTCCTTAGGGGGTCGTACATTGACGTTTACACCTAAAAATATGTATACCGTTTCTCGGAGGTTATTTTACGACTCTAATCATTACACTAAACCCTAAATAGGTCACTAGTTCTACATTAGGTTCTAATTTAGTCCTACTAGTTTTACTGGGTATTACATACACACCTATGTCTGATTATGATAATGTTGTTGTGTTGATTGAAAGACTATTCTCATGAACACAAAATGTACATAATGTGAAAGGTTTTCTGACATAATGGAGATTCTAGGTTGAAAGACCATTCTCACCTAATTGAATCTAATGTTATATGTAGACATGGATGGTGAAAGGTTATTTTCATGCATGTTCTAACGAGCTATCCTAATGGAATAAGTCATAAATTAATATGTACTCCGTGGGAATTATGCTAAGCAATAAGTGGATATCGACTATGACATGAAAGCTTTTTCTTGAGAAAGGCCGGGTTTCTAGAAGCAATCTCCTGAGATGGAAGCTCCCCCGCTAGAAAGGGCTGCTTTCTAGTAACAATCTCCTTATCCCATAAACTACGTGCCCCCGCAGGTTATTACGCTAATGGATCAACCTAAATTTAATAAATGATGGTCTTACCTTAGGCAAGTAGGGCAACCCTTTTCGGTGTGGGTAACACTGGATTCCATGTTAAGCTCCCATGGTCTATTGTTGGTTAAGGCTAATTCCCCCAAGGTCAATTCTAGTATGAACTATGGTTACTAAAAAAGCTTTACTTACCATGAGTGAGATTTATGGGGTCTTATTCATGCCCTGCACAAGTATGCTTTGACGGTATCTACGGTATGTTCCTTTTTATGTTATGTTGATCTATGTAATGAATATGCTTATGACTATGTTGTTATGTAATATTTGATATGAGGACTACTTGTATGATGTATGCTTAACTTGGATTGTTGCCATAAGTTATTTTCCAATACATGTGTGACTAAAGGTGACTGTTCCCTTATCTATGAGAACTAAGCTAACGATGAGATCAAAAGATGATGAGTATGAAAGAGGGCCTAAAGTGACTTGCTTAGCATGGATGGGATTATGAGATCTTATCCATGCATTGCACAAGCTTACCTTGAGGTGACTTATGAAGTGTTTCTCTTATGATATGATGTTATAAATGCATTGACTTTGCCTAAGACTATGATGTTATCTCTTATGCTCACAAATTGTGATTATTATCTCTTATGCTTATAGCCTATGTCTTATGATGATGTTTCTTATGCTTATGACTTATGTTATTGTCTCTCATGATTATGGTATATGTCTTATGTTGAATAATTCCTCCTATATGCTTATGTTGAGTATTTATGCTAGGCATCATATTTAGTACATTATTGTACTAATGCATACTTTTTCCTATATTCTTATCAAATGTAGGGTCCGGCAATATTGACTTCCATCTTCGTGGCTAGGTTCATAGTAGATCAAGAAGAGAAGTTTTGGTGAGTCCTGATAGCATCGAGGACTTGATCACCCTTTCATTTTATGTCTTTCTTTTATGTTAGAACTTTTGTATGGGATGTGTCCTTAACTCTTTTCAAGTGTTAGATTTTTTGAGACAAGTGTAATAGACTTCCACTTGCTTTTATAAAAGACTTCAATTGCAATTGAAAAATGTTTTAAATTTATACACCATTTTGTAATATCTTATGTTATGGTACGCTAAGAGGCTTTTATGAGGCTTTTCAGAGACTTGTACGCCGTGTCACATCTAGGGGGTACTATTGGGTCGTGACAAACTTAGTATCAAAGCACACAGTTTTAGAATGGTTCTACGACATCTTAAACCACGTCAAGTAGAGTTTTTCTCATAAGTGTGAAGGGCGCCACATTTATAAATAAGATGATATCTGATGTTTAGGAAATTTCACTTCTTTATTCTCTAAGACGTGCCATAGAGTTTAACTCTATTAGGTTTTCTCCTAATCCGTGCCCGATGGTTTTCAGGATATGACTACTTCAAGTGCTAACGTTAGAAGGAATGAGGAAGACAAGGTGGATCAAGAAGTTCCTCCTCAAGCTTCAATTTACTTTTTGGTTGTCAATGTGAGTAATGAGAAGTTTAGGTTTGGTTTTTTAAATGTTGACTCAGGCTGGGATAGAAACTCTAGAATTTTATGGGTCAATGATGAAGGAAAATCCTCAAGAGTTTATAGATGAGGTCTCTAAGGTGTTGGACTTTGTGGGAGTGACTGAGGTAGAAAAGGTGTAGTTGGCTTCGTACCAACTGAAATGGGTTGCTCAGGTTTTATTTAATCAATGGAAAGAGGCTAGACCGGTAGGATTAGGTCCCATAGAGTGGGAAAAGTTCAAGATTTCTTTTCTAGATAGGTTCTTTCTTTTAAAGATGAGAGAAGCTTTAGTGCTTGAGTTCATTAACCTTATACAAGGAAATATCAGTGTTAAGGAATATGCATTGAGTTTCACCCAATTGTCTAAGTATGGTTCAATTCTAGTGTCCGATCCTAGGTCAGGAATGAGTAAGTTTTTGTCGGGAGTGTCCGATTTAGTAGTAAAGAATATCGTGTGGCCATGCTTGATCATGATATGAATATTTCTGGCCTTATGATATATGCTCAACAAATTTAGGAAGAGAAGCTTGAAGAAAGGTTGAGGGAGAGAAAGAGGTTTAGGATTGATGATGATAATTCTTCTCTTGAAAGGTTCTCTAGATAAAGTCCTTCTAGGATTTCCCCAAGATTTAACCAAGAGAGGGTGTATAACCCTATGTCTCAAGGAGGGAGTAATAGAAAATTCTTGTTGCATAAGCCAACTTGCACTAGGTGTGGAAGGAAGCACTATGGTAAATGCCTAGCCGGCATGGAGGGTTGATATGGTTGTGGTAGGAGTGGGCACAAAATGAGGGATTTCCCGGTACTTACCGCTAGGGTAAGAGAGAGGAAGAAAATTGGGTCCTATGCTCTCCAATCTAGAGGTGAACAAGAGAGTCCTATGAATGTTACTCCCGGTATGTGTTTTATGCTTATTTAGATTCCGGTGTTTCTTGTTATATGTGACTTGATAGACTAGACATGATGGACTTTGATGTTGTCTTTAGTATGAATGGGCTTCATTGTGGTTATATGTATTTAGTAGTAGAACCCGGCTTAGTCATGATGAGTTTTATGGTGTGTTGGGGGATTTGATGAATAGAGTGTTTTAGCTATGCCTAGATGGGGTGAATGAGTAGACCTTCTAAGAAAGGTAGAAGTGTAATTCACCATGGATTAGAATCATCTTGTGTGATGGATGTGAAAGATTGGTGATAACTTGATCGGACCTTAGAGTTGAAAGAAATGGTGCTTAGAAGAGTCTGTATAGACTTACTCCCAAGGGGGAAGATAATGTGCTTAGATAGCAAGGTCGTGGAGTGTTCTTGATGTTCATGATTTGGGTTGGCTTGATTCTCACGTTGCGAGGTGTAATGAGTTACGGAAGTTTAGTCCCAGTTTAGTAGGCTCATATGAGATCTTGAGTTGTGTTGGTAAAGTTACTTGTGAGCTAGAGTTGCTTAAAGAGTTAGCATAGGTGCATCCGGCTTTCCATTTCTCGTGGTTGAAGAAATGTGTTGTAGATCCAACATTCATGAATTCCTTAAGAAGAGTTGGGAGTTAATGAGAATTTCTCTAATTTAGAAATAGCAGTAGAGATCATAGACTAGAAAGTAAAGAAATAGAAGAACAAGGAAGTTTTTTCATGAAAGTGTAAAAGAGTGGTCTTTTAGTGAGGGTTGTAACTGAGGGTACTACTTGAGAGACCGAGGCCGATAGATGTCCCGATATCCTTATCTTTTCCTTCTATTCCTCCTTTAGCTTGAGATGATAAGTTTCCCTTGGCTTGTTTCATGTCTTAGAGTCATGTGTGTTTTATGTGTTTCCATGATTTCCTTATGTGGTGCATGTTCATGAAAACTTGTGTTTTGGAAGAAAATGAGTTTGCATTATAGATTTGCTCATCTTGTAGTGCATTGAGTATAGTTGCCTATATAACTTCATGAGATGAATTAATAAGAATGTCGTAGCTCGGAGTTGAGAGATTCCTCCTTGAATGAATGTTGTTAGAGAGTAAATAGCATATGAGCTCCATGGGAGTGTGTTGAGCATGTTTTAGATCGGATATGGTAGGTCCTCCTTGGACATGAGTAGATGTTGAATTTCATGCATAATGGGTTGTTAGATGTAGTTCCTTCTTCCTTGTATTGCATTGAATATGTTTATGTTGGAGCTAAAGTTTTCCTCCTTTGTTTATGTGCATTTAGATGATTTGCATCCATGATGGGTTGCTAGTTTAGATTTGTGACCTTAAGAAGTGCCTAGAACGTCATTCGAGGACGAATGTTCCCAAGGGGGAAATATTGTAACACCCCGGAAACTAGTAGGATAAACTAGAGCTTGACGTGAGGGTTAAAGCCGTAGATATAACCTCCCGTGCTTAGAATGAAGGGTTTCGGGGTAGAACGTCAAGGGACAACTCCCCAAGCACCAACCAAGGGTCCATGAGGAGAACCCTAGGCCTGCCCAAGAGAGTTGGCCAAAAACAGTCCACCCACGAAAGGGACCCACGCCCAATAGGTGAGGGGTCGTGGGTCAGGGTTCCAAAAGAGGAGTTGTAGAAAACCACCCACGGATGAGAAGCATGCCCTGTGGGTCCACCCAGGGTCCGTGGGCGTGGTCTCGATGGTGAGGCAATATTAGCCATTAGGCGGTAAAGTGAGGGCTTTATGGTACTTTTCAGAATTAATTAGTTATTAAGTGACGTCTTTTTACACTAGATTAGACCAACTATATAAGTACTTTAGACCCTTAATTTAGAGTTTCCAAATCATTATTTCTAAACCCGGAAAAGAAACCCGGTTCCCTCTCAAAAATCCTCTCTCTAGAAAGAAGAGAAAGAAGAAAAAGAAAAAGAGGGTCAAACTAGGTCAAGAACCCATTGTTTCAAGCTTGCTATGCCTTAAAATCAAGGTATGATAGTTTATTCATTGATTTACCTCTTTCATCCATAAAGCCCCCATATTTCCCCTAATTGTGAAGATGAATCCCGATTCTAGTTAGGGTTTATTCCTATATTGTGGGTATTGTTGTATATTGATCCAATTGAGTGGAAAATGGTCGTATATGATTGTTGATTATGTAATTACATGGTTTAGTATGACTATACATATATACATGATTAACCTATGATTTTAGGGTGAATTTAATATAGTTAAGTTTCCTGCCATGAAACGGGGAATTGAGGGCTTCGATGTGATCTTCTAAAATTGATAAACTACTTTATGAATTGTTTGAGATAAGAACACCTAGATATGAGTTACTTAAAAGTAAAGCTTGTACATATGAATTGATTAGGTTAGATCTTATATGATGAGTCATGATTAGTAGTGTGCAGATTGAGTCTATATGAAGATAAATGATTAAAATATGAATAAGGATGAAGTATGTGGGTAGAATACCTTGAGAATTAGGTTAATCAGGTGCTTACATGAAATATTTATTGATAGTAAGGCTTGTTGTATGAATGTGATTTCTAGGGCTTTGAGGGTAAAAGCTAATATGAATGAACTAGGAATGTTAAGGCTTTGAGAGTTAAACTATTTGCATGATGATTTGTATATGGCATGATTGTGGAAGGAATTTACCTACATGACATATATTATGAGTATATGATATTATGCACGTTTTATGAAGGTTATGTAAATGCTTGAAGAGCACTTTGAGAGTAATATAATTATGTCAAGATCTTGGTGTGTGTTATTGAAAGGATATTCTCATTTACACACCTATGTATTATTATGATAATGTTGTTGTGTTGATTGAAAGGATATTCTCAAGAACACAAAATGAACATAATGTGAAACGTTTTATCACATAATGGAGATTCTATGTTGAAAGGCAATTCTTACCTAATTGAATCTAATGTTATATGTAGACATGGACGGTGAAAGGTTATTGTCACACATGATCTAAAGAGCTATCCTAATGAAACAGGTTATGACTTACTATGAACTCCATGGGAATTATGCTTAGCACCGAGTGGCTATTGACTATGAGATGGAAGCTCTTCCGTGAGAATGGTCGGGTTTCTAGAAGCAATCTCTTGAGATGGAAGCTCCCCCCTAGAAAGGGCAGGTTTCAAGTAACAATCTTTTTATCGCAAATACTACGTGTCCCTGTAGGTTGTTTTTCTAATGGATCCACCTAAATCTAATAAATGATAGTCTTACCTTAGGCACGTAGGACAACCCTTTTAGGTATGGGTAACACCGGATTCCATGTTAAGCTCCCATGGTCTATGTCGGTTAAGGCTAATTCCCACTAGGTCAAGTCTAGTATAAGCTATGGTTACTCAACAAGCTTTTCTTAGTATGAGTGAGATTTATGGGGTCTTATTCATGACTTCCATAAGTATACTTTGAGGGTATCTACGATATGTTCCTCTTATGTTATGATGATCTATGTAATGAATATGCTTATGACTATGTTGTTACATATGTTTTGATATGACGACTACTTGTATGATGTATGCTTAACTTGGATTGTTGCCATAAGTTGCTTTTCCATACATATGTGACTAAAGGTGAATGTTCCCTTGTCTATGAGAAATGTTCTAAGGATAAGATCAAAAGATGATAAGTATGAAAGAGGGCCAAAAGTGACTTTCTTAGCATAGGTCGGATTATCAGATCTTATCCATGCATTGCACAATCTTGCCTTGAGGTGACTTATGAAGTGTTTCTCTTGTGATATGATGTTCTAAATGCATTGAGTTTTACTATGATTATCATGTTATCTCTTATGCTAACAAGTTATGATTATTCTCTTATGCTTATAGCCTATGTCTTATGATGATGTTTTTTATGCATATGACTTATGTTATTATCTCTTATTATTATGGTATATGTCATATGTTGACTAGTGCCTCTTATATGTTTATTTTGATGATTCATGCTTTCCATCAAATTTAGTAAATTAATGTACTAACGCATACTTTTGCCTGCATTCTTATCAAATGTAGGGTTCGTCGATATTGACTTCCATCCTCATGGCTAGGTTCATAGTAGATCAAGAAGAGATGTTTTGGTGAGTCCTCATAGCATCAAGGACTTGATCACCTTTTCCTTTTATGTCTTTCTTTTATGTTAGTTTTTTTGTATGGGGTGTGTCCCTATCTCTTTTCAAGTATTAGATGGTTTGAGACAAGTGTAATAGACTTCCGCTTTCTTTTTTAAAACACTTCGATTATAATTGAAAAATGTTTTAATTTTCCGCACTATTTTCTATTATCTTATGATATGATACGCTAAAAGGCTTGTATGAAACTTTTCGGAGTATTTTACGCCGTGTCACATCTAGGGGGTACTCTTGGGTCATGACATGGGGTGAATTTCGTGGTAAAATGTCTTATATAGGGGTTCTAAATGTAGGCAAAATGACATAGTATAGGAATTAATTAATTACGAAAAGACCAAACTACCCCTAAAACTTAATTGCCAGCCCTAACTGACGACTCACCACCGACGGACCGTGGGTGAACCTACGGTCCGTCCTGCACGTCCGTGATTGGGTGGTCTAGGACTTGATTTTGGAGGCATCGAACCATGGCCCATGTTCCATAGACCGTGGACCCACCTACTACATAGACAACATTTTGGGTTGCCAACCCATGAACCCCACCTATAGTTTGTGGGTCCACCTACGGACCATCTGTGGTCCTCGTGGGCAGCACCCGTAGCCCCTGAATTTTTTGGTTCATTAACCTTTCTTGGATACGGGGTATTACAAGTACATGGAATGTACGACCATGTAAGGGGAATTCTAAAGCATAAACATAAGCTAGAACGGATGGAAAAGAAACATATTTACCTCTTCTCAACTCACTCAACTCAACTTTGTGAAACAATAGTTCAACTCAATAAATAAGAGACCCAACTTTGTGAAACGTAGCTCAACTCAACTCAGAGAAATAGGGCTCAACTCAACAAAAAGATATTCAACTTTAGATACTCAACTTAAGATAAAGCAACAATAAAAGATGCAATGTATAGTAAGCTTTTAAAACAGTAGATTCCAATTTAATTTATTGAAGAATACAATAATAACTCAGTTTGTATATAAAAATATAATATGACTCTATGGGAGATTCTCTAACCGACAACCATCACTATGAGCTATGTGATGATACAACGTCTAGACCACGCTGCCAGAACTGTCCAATAATTTGTCGGGGTATAAAACATACAACTAAGTGGATCGACTAGTCGATGGTAAAAAGCATTAAGGTATCTTATAAAAAGTATGACCCTTTCTACCCACGTTGGCTACATGGTTTATGGGGGCTGTGAGTTGTATGAACTCTCCGCCATATAACTGCTCAGTACTACTCCAAAAATATACTAGCTCTTATGTTTTATAAAAACATAACTCTTTCTGTGGTTTGAGATTATTACTCAAAAATCTTTCTCTTAAAAGAGATGGTACTCAAAACTGCTCTAATCTCTTTAGGAAATCGTTGTTTCTCCTCATCTTAAATTAAAAACATTTACTCTTGGGAATACTTAGTTCGCATATATAATTTTAAATAAAATGAAAATTGACTCTATTCTTCCTCAAACTCAAGTGCTCAAGTCTTAAAACATGTTTAAAGCAATTGTAAAAGACTTCTCGAAATAGGATTCATGTGGAATTATGGGCATGAACTACTCAACTCAAGGACCTTCATGGATAACATATATTAGGAAATCAATGCTCAAGACTTAGAACTTGAAGATACTACTCCTCTCAAAGATACTCAACTTATGGAGTTCATGCGGAATTATGGGCATGAATGACTTAACTCAAGGGTATACATAACAATATGGAATTCATGTATAAGATTCCTCTCATTCTCATACTTACTTCCCTAAAACTTAACTCAAATCGATATTTGATCTTCAAGGATTCACAATTTAAGACAAAGACTTTCTTAAACTATACTATTAACCTTTCTTGAATTTGAATTATGATATATGAATTCAAGAATTATGATTCATGATATGAATAATATCGAAGATAAAGTAGACTCATAAATACATTCCCCTCATTATCATACTCACCTACTTGAGTCTTGAAACAAGTCATTAGAAATTGTAGAAGACTCCTCAAAAAGACTCAAAGGGACTTTCTCAAAAGGTTCGCAAGAACTCTCAAGACTTAACTCTTAACTCTACCTTGAATTTGGATTATGAATTCAAGGTTATGATCCATTTTATGAAAGATCTATAAGTGTTTAGAAGTAGCTTAGAGTGTTTTGGAATCAATAGGGAGTAAAGGTACACTTTCAAAGTACTTAGGCGGGTAAAACGACAAAAAAGGATAGGGGCAGGCGACCTTGGCGCACTGCTGGCGCCCTGGCATGGGGTGCCAGCCCCTAAACTTTTGAGAACACTTCCTAGCGCACTTCTGGGGCTCCTCCCTTGCCCCCCTCTAGCGCATCTGTGGTGCGAAGCCCCAGCCCTCCCCAGAACAATCCGACGAAGTTTCCTCTTCGATTTTTTTGGCTCACATTCGCCTAGAATCAAATGGTTTCTTCCCAACCCACTTAGATTCGAATACCTAACATAAGTACACAAAAATGTACTCAAAAACAGATTTCAAATGCCTAACTTTCATCTCAAGAACTTATCAAAAATCCCAACAAAACAAAATTTAGTATGAAACTTCAAGAACACTTATTAAGAACACATCAAGAACTTAAATTGTTTGATATATATGGATAAATTCGCAAAAGAAACTCACGATTGGCGTGTGGGTGAACGAACCCAACACTATAGAAGCTTACATACCTCAAAGAACTAGGTTCTTGGTGAAATCTTGAATTTCTTGAACGAACGCTTGAAACTTTGAACTTTTTCTCTTCTTGAATCTTATCTCTAAAACCCTAAACACTTTTGGGGATGAATGAAACTGATTCTAATCAGCTTAGACCCTTAATTGGGTGTAATTCATGTTTAGATTAATTGGGGGTAAGGAAAAGACTAAAATACCCCTCCTATTTTTGGGTAACTTTCCTTAAATGGACAGCTTGACTACAAAAGGGCATATATCCCTCATACGAGCTCAATAATTATTAAACTAAGTGGCGTTGTAAAGAAGACTTAGAGATCTTTCATTTGATATCTTATGGGTTTCCTAGCTCATCCTGTACTGAAAGTTATGGTCATTTGAAGTTGACCCAAAACTTAAAAGAACTAAAGAATGACTTGAATGAATTCATTTTAATTCTTTTTGGAACTCAAGGTGCTATATCTAGTGACCAGACCTTAACACTTAAGATATTTTAAATTCCTTGGTAAAATCCTACACACAACGAAAAAAAGGTTCGAGTCTTAGTTCAAAAAAATTCTAGGGTGTTCCACATAAAGCCTTTAGTTGTCTTCAAGCAAGTCACATAAGACACTCTACTATACCTAAGTCCAAGCAAAATAAAATAAGTTTTCTACAATAGTTTTAATAAGTTGCTATAGATAATCATTTTCAAAACTTACTTGTCCCCTTAATTTTACAACTTCTTAAACAAATTGACTTACTCTTAATTGACACACCTAACAATACATCCAGAATCTTCAACATCATACTCTATCAACTAAACAATATATACTAGAGTCAAAGTAAGGGAGTTATGTTATTCAACTATTCTCATCCAAGTGCCCTCACATAGAGAAAAAAACTTGTCCCACAACAACAACAACAACACACACATATATACAATGAAAAAACAATCCATAGTGATTAAGAAGAAGAAAAAACACACAACACTAAATGGACCGTGGGACTGTCCATACAATGGAACTTCTGAACTCAGGAACCCAACTTCAACATACACTAGTATGAGCCATACTGTATTTATAGACCGTAGATTAGTCCATAGAGTTGAACTACTGAAACATAGGGTTTTCCCCTTGTCTCCTACGGATTATGTCATCGTTCGTAGATGATTGTACGGTCCATGTAAGGCATCCATAGAAGACATACAATAGTATTTAATCAGGGGTTTTTATAGTATTTTCCCATTCTTTTAATCCATGTATACGTCATTTTGACCTTTTCAAAATGGGAATAAAAAAATTTGTTTGACAACACAATCCCTCATTCTCTCATAACTCACCTAAAATCATTTTTTTCTCTTTCAAGTCATCTCCCTCAAGAAAGTTAGGGTTCCATGATTCAATCCGCCATTGAAGAATTTAGGCTAGGGTGTCTATTTCAGGTATGTGCAAACTTCATCAATGGGTTGTTATTCAACCATTAAGTCCCAAAGAAACCTCAATTTCTTAAATTGTGATTTTCCAAAAAATATGGTTTATGTGATCTTCATGAGTTTTTATTGAATTTAAGTTTATCCTTAATGTTGGATCTTGAAATTCATTAGTGGATTATAATTCCATGATTTCAATGATATTCTCATTAACCCATAGTATGCAAGTATTTTTAAAATTATATTTATGTTATTTTCATATGCATGACTCAAATTATAAGATTTTCATGAATTATAATGATTTTGAATAAAGTATCTCTTACTGTACACATATAACATGATATAGATGCTTTCGATTAAAGTATCTTTCTAATTATGTTCCATTATCATGATTTATGAGCTACTTAGTATTTTATCAGATTATCAGTATAATTTAGATTACTATTTTTAGATTTATGCATGTTCCTTTTGGGAGTATAATTTTTCAGAAAGCGGGATTTTTGAATGAAGGCTTTTGTTTAGCTTTCGTGGACCTATTGTAGCAGTTCTAAAGTCATAAAACTATGTTCCACCATAGGATTAGTCTTTATAGACTTTAGCTATTATATACAACTTAGCCCAGACATCATGGTCCTTACTTTATCCTATAGGACACTTTTTTTAACATTGGAACAGTACAGTGAACTCAATATAGTAGCTCACATGGTCTATGTCAGTTTTAGCATCTCCCATAATAAAATTTTAGATATTGCATTGATCATGTGTTTAAAATATTTCAGTTTCGATTTACTGAATTTTCAGGATTATATTCCTGTTCATTACATCAAAATGTTTTAAAGACTTACCATGTCAAGATATCATTTTTATGAACTTTCTTCATATTTAGTATATTACAAGTACTAATAGTATACTACTTGCCGATGTTGTTTGATAATATAGGTTTAACACTCATCATCAGGCTATCGGTAAGTCTCACTTTGATGAACAAATAAAATTTTCTTGGTGAGTCCTCATTATCTGAGGACATCATTGCATGATTTCTTTCCGTACTTACTTTTAGTTTCAGACATGTTAGAGTTAGCTACGAGCTTATTCTAGAATATCATGTAGTAGAAGCTTTAAGAAAGTCAGTTTAAATTTTCACATATATGTGTACTCAAATTTTTTGTCTCTTAAACTAATAGACCATTTAAGACTTTACTCTACAATCAATATTTTTAGACTTATTTTGATTTCCTAGAGTCTTATCATACCTTAAGTTTAGATTGGAGTTATATGTGACTCTAAGCACCATGTCTCATCTGGGGTAGTCTTGGGGCATGACAATAATGACATCATAACACTATGTTTAAGTGTGTTAGGGTGTATGAAAGCCATCTGAAGTAGAATGTTGATCATGTGTTTGACGCGTTCTACGTTTATGAATTAGAGGCTATGAAGTGTATTATGAAAACCATCACATCTTTAATAATTTTAGTCGTGCAGTAGAGTGCAACTCTATAATGTTTCCTTCTAACTCATGCTTTGCATGTTTAGATAATCATGACTCATAGAAGAACTTGCGTAAGAAGGAATCATAATGAGGGAAAACAAGCACCTTGGGCTTCAGTTGTCCTTTTTGTTGTACAAGTCACTCATGTTGTAACACATCAAAAATCTGAACTAAGATTGAATAAAAGAGAAGGGAAAACCAAGGAGGGGTCCATGGGTTGTGATGAGGACCACAACCCATCAACCTGCTCGTGGTTGTGCACCTAGCAAAAGGAGAAATCCCACGGACCACTAGACGGTCTGTGGAGCTTTGCAGGGGCGGTTAAGTGGATTATGAAAGGGACACAGGACCACCTAAGGCACTGTGAAGGCCAACGAATCCCTAGACGGGTCATGGAACTTCACACAAGTCGTGGAGTAGCCCGTGAAACGAGGCTTAGTACACCCAAGCATCTCTGAAGAACCAAGGTCTCCTAAACAACCCGTGGAGCTTCACATAAGCCATGACGTGACTCGTGAAAGGGGCTTGTCAGATTTTGAGGTTTGGGTCAACTTCGAAAAATCATATCTTTTAGCACAAAATGAATTAGGTGGCCCATGACCTCTCTAATTAACAATATTAGAGTACACATTCCAATGCTACCGAGTTTGCCTAATTCCAAGCTCAGAATAAAATGTTATGCTCGAAATAGTGATGCCCTATCGGGCAGAGCATCTTTATGACCCACTTGGTAGACCGAGGTGCTCTAGATTGCCCGTGAAGCCTTTCTTGTAGTCACTTTGTCAGCTTTTAAGTCAAGGTTGTATTGGCCTTTTCCCCTATGCGTTGGGTACTTAAACTACGACGTTTGATGCTTAAACTACATCATTTTACTCAATCTAAGCCTAGTAATCTAGTAAAAAATTACCTAAAACTATGATTCTCCTAATATCATCATACTTAGAATGAAAAGAAGAGCAAAGAGGGGATAGTTCTCCTAACAACAAGAAGAGGTCTTCTTCAAGTTCATCCCGAAATTTATAGGATTTTTCCGCACTTTTCATGACTAGGTATTTGGAATTTCACTAGTGGGTTGCTTTCACCCATTAGGTTGCTAGAATTCAGTTAGTTCTTCAATTTCTTCACAAATTGCTCAGACCTAAGGTTCCCAATTTATGGGGATCCATTCAAATATGCCATATTTTCCAGTATATATATAGGTTGCATTCTCAGATAACATATAAGGATTTTGAGCTACCAAGTATTTTAGTTACATTTTAACGATACGTATTATGTTCGGATTAGACTTAGCACCAAGTTAGTCTAGGTTTAAGCATACCCTCAAAGATTCAAAACTAAGTGCCAATGTAGGTTCAAAAGTCATGTGCCAATGTAGGTTCAAAAGTCATGTCTGTTAGGCTTCAATTTTAGTGATCACACCAGAGTCATGCCTTTATACCCTCGGAAAGGTATATAGGGTCCTCTCTATGGGGTGTATACATTGGACTCCACATTTAGCTCACGTTGTTTATGTCGATTAATAGTGCCTCCCATAGTAAGACACTTATTACATTGACCATCTTATCAACATTTACTTCAATATTCAATTCAACATGTTATCTTCATGATTATTACTTGGTCGTTGCATCTTGTTCAACTTTCAGTCATCTCTTAGCATATATCAATTTCTATGTTTAGTTTATATTGTTCAGCTTAGTATATATATAATGCATGCTCAGTACATTCAAATTACTGGCGCATATTTTTGCTCTAAATCATTGTATGATGTAGGTTCAAGTTTTCAGCATCCAGATGACGCTTAGTTCAACTTCCAGTCCATACTTAACAACTTTTGTGGTG
Organism: Solanum gracilifrons; assembly: GCA_029582605.1. Taxonomy (NCBI): domain Eukaryota; kingdom Viridiplantae; phylum Streptophyta; class Magnoliopsida; order Solanales; family Solanaceae; genus Solanum; species Solanum gracilifrons. Next base: position 21,186 of record JAJOOH010013374.1, read on the forward strand.
AGTCCTCATAGTTTGAGGACATGTCTTTATGCTTTTGGGTTAGTAAGCTCCTTATCAGCTCTTCGGTATTTTTAGAGTCAGCTGGGGTCTTGTCCCAAAAACTCATCAGTATTAAAGGCTTTAAGAAATAGAGTTAGTATTTAGTTTTTTTGGATTGTTCCCTATTGATTTTAAGTTATATTGTCAGTGGAAGTTCTTTTAGTTTGATTCACTGTACGATTATGTTTCCGCTTACTTAATTGTATTTCAGTATGCTTGCCATATGCCAGACTCAGGGTTAGTTTAGGATCACTCGTGATCCTAGGTCCCGCGTTGCGTTTAGCAAGTAGTCTCGGGGTGTGAAAAATATGGTATCAGAGAATCAAGTTTAAGTGACCTAGGGTGGTTGCGAGCAGCATCAAGTAGGGTCTTCTTCATGGGTTTGAAGTGTGCCACACATACGGAGGATGATATATGAGACGTCGTTAGGAAAAAAACTTCCCTTCTTTCTTTTCCAGCTCATGTTGTAGAGTATAAGCTCTATTTAATCTCTTTCTAACTCTTTCTCTTCGCATTTCTTAAAATAGCTCCCAAAAGAGCAAACGTAGGGAATCAGCGAGCAGCTCCTGCAGACCCATTGAATGAGGAAGTCATGCATGCCGAGTTCAAGGCTACTTTCCAAGTGCATTATCAGGCCATGACCGCACAGGACAATCATCAAGCTATGGCCTCAGCTCCGCCACAGACTAGCACTGGTGCAGAAATAATTATGGAGTTCACTCGGATGACCCCTCCGTAGTTTCATGGGTCTAAGTCAGAAGAGCAACAACAAGAGTTTCTCGATGATATTAATAAGGTAACAAACATTATAGGTGTCACTCCTATCGAGATTACACATTTGGCCACCTATCAATAAAAGGGAGTTGCCTACACTTTGTACCAGCAGTGGAAGGGTAGTAATTCAGTGTCGGTAGGTCGATTTATCCCTTACCTTAAGGCCAAGAAAATGATTTCCAACAGGTAAATCTATCATCTTATTCTGATTAAGGATTCAAACTCATAAAATCCAAGTCTTAAGTTAGTCCCAGTCGTAAATGAGTTTCCAAGAGTTCTCTTAGAAGAACTTCCCGGTGTTCCTCCCGAAAAGGAAATTGACTTCAGAATAGATCTCCTTCCAAATATCCAACATATTTCGATTCCTCCTTATAAAATAACTCTAGTTTAGCTGAAGCAATTGAAAGAACAATTGAAAGGCCTTATAGATAAGGGCTTCAGTAGACTAAATATCTTCATGGGGTGCACTAATGTTGTTCGTAAAAAAGAAAGACAATTCTCTCAAAATGTGCATTGACTATCCTCATTTGAACAAAGCCACAATCAATAATAAATAACTCATCCCAGGATTGATGACTTGTTCGACCAACTTTAAGGTGCTAGTTGATTTTCTAAGATTGACCTTAGATCCAGCTATCATCAGCTCACAGTCAGCTATAGTGACATCTCAAAGATAACCTCCAGGACTCGGTATGGTCACTTTGAATTTGTAATTATGTCTTTTGGACTAATGAATGCTCTTACAAATCTTATAGACTTAATGAAGAGGTGTTCAAATAATATTTGGACTTGTTCGTCATCGTCTTTATTGATGATATTCTCATTTATTCTTGCAATGAGGAAGAGAATGCGACTCATCTGAGGGTTATTCTCAAAACCCTTAAAGATCACCAGTTATTCGCTACGTTTAGCAAATGTGAGTTATGGTTGCAGTCAATCGCTTTCCTTCGTCTTGTGGTATCTAACGAAGGGATCCCGAGTGGATTCTCAGAAAATTGAGATAGTACAATACTAGCCCAAACCCACCTCTCTGACTGATCTCTAAAGATTCTTGTGTTTGGTTGGTTATTACATGAGGTTTGTTGAAGGATTTTCATCCATAGATTCCCTATTAACCACGTCGACTCAATATAAGGTAAAGTTTTAACAATCAGATGAATATATGAAAAGCTTCTTAGAACAGAAGATGAGGTTGACTACAACTCTTGTCTTGACTCTACCAGATGGTTCGGATGGTTAAGTGGTTTATTGTGATGCATCCATAGTAGGCCAGGGTTTTGTGTTGATACAACATGGTAAGGTCATAACTTATGCTTCCATAAAACATAAGGTCCATGAGTAGAACTTCCCAACTCAAGACCTTGAGCTTGCAGCCGTAGTATTTGCCCTAATTATTGTGAGACACTATTTGCATGGTGTTCATATTGATGTGTTCACAAATCATAACAGCCTCCAGTATTTGGTCACCTAGAAAGAGTTGAAGCTTCGTTAGGGGAGATGGCTTGAATTTCTCAAATACTATGAAATGAATATGCTCTACCATCCAAGAAAGGATAATGTAGTGAATGAAGCCCTCAACACACTATACATGGGTATTGTGGCACATGTTCAGAAATAGAAGAACGAATTAGCCAAAGATGTTCATCGTCTTGCTCACTTAGGAGTTTGCCTTGTGGACACGTCAGATGGAGGTGTGATAGTTCAAAACAAGTCAGAATCTTCATTGGTATTAAAGGTTAAGGAGAAATAGGATAGTGATCCTATATTACCTCAATTAAAAGGTGCAGCTCATCAACAGAGCTTTGAGGTGTTCTCCCAAGGGAGGGATGGTGTGCTTTGTTACCAGGGTCATTTATGTGTTCCTAATGTGGGTGAGTTTAGGAAGCAGATCCTTCCAGAAGCCCATATTTCCATATATTCTATTCATTTGGGTGCCACTAAGAAGTTCCATGATATACAGGAGGTCTATTGGTGGAACAACATGAAGTGAGACAGAATTTATGGCTAACTGTCCTGACGGCCAACAAGTTAAAGTAGAACATCAAAAACCAATAGGTGTGATTCAAGAGATTAGCATTCCTACATAGAAGTAGGAAGTGATAAACATGGATTTCATTATGGGTTCACCTTGTACTCGTAGAGAGCATAACTTCATTTGGGTGATAGTGGACAGAGTCACTAAGTCAGCTCACGTTTTGGCTGTCAAGACTACAGATTCATCAGAGGATTATGCTAGACTCTACATTACCGAGATTGTCAACTTGCATGGGGCTCCCTTCTCTATCATCTCAGATAGAGGTCCCCATTTTACATCTCATTTATGGATGTCATTTCAGAAAGATCATGGTACCCAGGTAAATCTCAGCACAACATTTCATCCGCAGACAAATGGTCAAGCAGAGCATACCATTCAGACCTTATAGGACATTTTAAGAGCTTGTGTGATCGATTTTAAGGGTAATTTGGATGATCACCTACCTCTCATAGAGTTTGCCTATTATAATTACTTCCATTCCAGAATTTAGATGGCCCCTTATGAGATCATATATTGGCACTGATGCACATCTTTGTGTCTTTAATTTGAAGTAGGTGAAGCAGCCTTGATGTGGCCAAATTTATTTCATGAGGCTATGAAGAAAGTTCAACTCATCAAAGATAGACTAACGACAACTCAGAGTCATCAGAAGTCCTATCCAGATGTAAGTAGAAGAGACTTAGAGTTTAAATTTTATGATTGGGTTTTCTTTAAGGTTTCAACCATGAAAGGAGTGGTGATTTTTGGAAAGAGAGGGAAGCTCAGTCCTAGGTATGTAGGCCCTTACTGAATCCTGAAAAGGGTTGGTAATATGATTTATAAGTTAGAGTTGCCAACAAAACTAGTAGTAGTTGATCCAATCTTTCACATTTTCTTTTTGAGGAAGGGTGTGGGTGACCGGAAGTGATAGTACCCTTAAAGAGTGTGGTTGTGAAGGATAGCCTCACTTATGAAGACGTTCCAGTTGTAATTCTTTACTGTTAGGTTTGTAGGTTGAGAAATAAGGAAATGGCTTCAATAAAGTATTTTTTGGAGGAGTTAGTACGTAGAGGGAGCTACTTGGGAAGTAGAAGCAGCCATGACGGAAAAGTATCCTCACCTCTTTCCTTCCAATTTAGTTTCTGCTTGATGTAATAGTTCCTCTCCAATCATTCAATTAATCTTGTGAAAATTCAGTCTCAGTAGCATGTTCCTTCACTTATCATTGCATTTCAGCATATTTGCATGATTTATGGAACTTAGTTCAGCTAGATATGAGTTTCTGGTATTCAGTTTGTCGGGATTGCAACTCTTTCCTCCAAACTCAACTTGTTTAGATTTCATTCGAGGATGAATGAACCCAAGGGGTGATATTGTAACAAGTCAAAATTTTGAACCAAAATTTAACAAAGGAGAGAGGAAAACAACGGAGGGGTCCATGGGACGTGAAGAGGACCACGACTTGTCACCCTTCTCGTGGTCGTTCACCTAGCAAAAGATGAAGACCAGGGACCACTAGACTGTGTCTGTGGAGCTTCAATGGGTCATTAAGTGACTCGTAAAAGGGACACAGGACCACCCAAGGCACTATAAAGGAGCAAAGACCCCTAGACGGGCCGTAGAACTTCACATAGGCCGTTGAGTGGCCTGTAAAATGAGGCTTAGGAAACCCAAGAATCTATGAAGAACCATAGTCTACTAAATAGACGGTGGAGTTTCACACAAGCCGTGAAGTGGCTTGTGAAAAGGGATTGTAAGACTTTGAGCTTTGGGTCATTGTCAAATGATCATATCTTTTAGCATAAAATACATTAGGTGGCCCATGACTTATCAACTTTAAGATCTTTGAATCCTCTTTCCAATGCCACAGTGTTTGCTTAATTCCAAGCTTGAAGTAAAATGTTATTCCTGAAATAGTGAAGCCCTGTTAGGCAGAGAATCTTCATGACCCACTTGATGGACCGTTGTGCTTTAGACAACCTATGAAGCTTCTCTTGAAGTCACATCGTTAGTTTTTATGTTAGGGTTATATTGGTCATTTACCCTATGCGTTTGGCACTTAAACTATGTCGTTTGATGCTTAAACTATATCGTTCTACTCAGTCTAACCCTAGTAATCTAGTCAAAAACTACCTAGAACCCTAATTATCCTAAAATCATCTAACTTAATACAAAAAAAAGGCGATAGTTCTCTCAAGACGAAGTAGAGGTCTTCATCAAGTTCAACCCCAAAATCCAAAGGATTTCTATGTAGTTTTCGTCACCAAGTATGTGAGATTTCACTAGTGGGTTCCTTTTACCTATTAGGTCCCTAGAATTCAGTTAGTTCTTCAATTTCTCCACAAATTGTTCTAACGTAGGGTTCCCGAATCATGGGGATCCATTGGAATTTAGTTGTTATAGATTCCACTGTATTGAATACAAATTTTTCTTGAAGAATTAACATAGTCCCATTTATAGAAGTTAGAACCTTAGCTTGTACAAAATATAGTATCTCATAAATTATACTTTTGAGGCAAATTAGTCAGAAAATCATGCTTCAAAATTTGAATGCCATATCTTTCAGTATATATGTTACATTCTCGGATAACACATAAGTATTTTGATCCACTCACTACTTTAGTTGTATTCTAGCTATACATATTAAGTTGGGAGTAGAGTTAGCACCGAGTTGGACTAGGGTTCAACGTACCCTCAAAGTCCCAGAGCTACGTGCTAATGTAGGTTCAAAAATCCTCTATATTAGGTATTAGTTTTAGTGATCACGTCACAGTCATGCCTTTATACCCTTGGTAATTTATATTGAATCCTCTCGATAGGGTGTATACATTGAACCACACGTTAGCTCACATAGTTTATGTCGGTTAATAGTTGCTCTCATAGTCGCACTCTTATTACATTGGCCAAGCTATCAACATTTACTTCAGTATTCAGTTAAACATGTTATCTTCATGATTGGTACTTGGTCATTGTATCTTGTTCAGCTTTCAGTTATTTCTAAGTATATCTATGTCTATGTTTAATTTATATTGTTTAACTTAGTACCTATATCCTCCATGCTTAGTACATTCAATGTACCAAACCATACTTTTGCATATCCATATCACTCTTTGATCGACTTTCACTCCATACTTATTAGCTTCAGTGGTGAGTCCTCATAGTTCACGGATGTTTCTTTATGCTTTTAGTTTAGTTAGCTCATTATCAGCTTTTAGTATTTTCAGAGTTAGTTGGGACTTGTCCCAGCAGCTCATCAGTATTAGACGCTTTCAGACATAGTATTAAGTTATTTTGGGTTGTTCCCCATTAATATTTAGTTATATTCTCACTTGAAGTTCTTTTAGTTTGATTCACTTTACAGTTATGCTTCCGCTTACTTAGATGTATTTCAATATACTTCTTATATACCAGACTTAGGGTTTTCTTGGGGACTGTCGTGATCCTAAGTGTCGTGTTGCGTCTAGCGGCTAGCCTCAAGACGTGATACATGCTTAGTTTAGGGCTGCTTCCAAGTGCTAGACAAAGTGATGACCACTCAAGAAAACCGAGAGGTTGTAGCTCCTTTAAACTCAAATGTGGGTACAACTACAACTAGAGTTCAGAACTTCACTCACTTGAAGACTTCAGAGTTTCATGGTTTCAAAGTCGATGAGGATCAACAAGAGTTCAAACAATCTTATATAAAAGATTACAAATTTTATAGGTGTCACTCTTGTCGAGAGTTCAGATTTTGTTGGTTATCAATTGAAAGGAGTTTCTGAACTTTAGAAAGTAATGGATAGAAGAAAGGACTATCGATGCAAGACTATTGGATTGGGATAAGTTTAAAGGTTATTTTCTAGAAAGGTTCTTCCCTCTTGAGATGAGAGAGGCTAAGGCACAAAACATCATAAATTTAAAGCAAGGTAACATTACTGTGAAATATTATTCTTTGATGTTAACTCAAATATACATATAAACTTCCAATTATGGTGGCCGACCTTAGATCCCATTTGAGTAAGTATGTCTCTAGTGTTTCTTGAGACGATTGTAAAAGAGTGCAGAATTGCTATGTTGATTTAATAGATTGATATGTTGTGGTTGACAACCTATGCCAAATAGATTGAGGAGGAAAAACTCAAGGAGAGTGCTAGGGATAATAAGAGGGCTCTCAGATAAATAATGTATGTACATTTATCAGAGATCGAGAGGAGGTAGTCATTCTTAGATTTGTCAGAAATAGTCAGTCCTGGTCCCATGTTCTACTAGTCTTCGGTTCCTAACATTAACAAGGATAGGGTGTCAAGATCTAAGTCAGAAAGTAGTGTTTCTAGAGGACATTCATTCCCTACATGTCAAAAGCATTGTAAGAACCATCTGGTAGAGTGTATGGCTAGTACTGGTAGTTCCTTTTTATATGGTAAGATTTGTTATAAATTGAGGGATTTCCCGTCGGCCTTCAACAAGGTTACATGTGTTCATCAATAGACTCGGCCTAGTGCTCCAGTAGGTTACCTGAATAAGCAAAGTGCCTTATCTAGATCTTGTGGAGGATAGTGTCACAATAGATTTTATGCTCTTCAGACTCTACAAGATCATGAGGATTCCCCTGATGTGGTCACTGGTATATTACGGGTCTTTTAGTTTGATGTTTATGTCTTGTTATATATAGGATCCACATTTACTTTTGTGACACCTTATATTGTTATGAAATTTGATGTCAATCTTGAGATCCTATAAAATCCATTCTTAGTATGTACTCTTGTAGGTGAGTTAGTTTTAGCTAAATTAATTTACATAAACTGCCCAATATTAGTTCTTATGTAAATCACCTTATTTAATCTAGTAAAGTTATACATCATTGATTTTGATCTCATTCTTGGTATGGACTCTCTACAAGCTTGTTATGCCTCTATCGATTATAGAACCAGAGTCATTAAATTTTAGTTTCAGAATGAACTAGTCATTGAATAGAAGGTTAGTACCTCAATGTCTATAGTTCAGTTTATCTCATGCCTCAAGGCTGCAAATATTATTTATAAGGGTTTTATCTATCATATAGTTTGATTTAAGGATACCAATTTTGAAACATCTACTCATTAATCAATTTTTATAGAAAATGAATTCCTACAAGTGTTTCTTGAAGGTCTTATAGGATCTCCTATTGAAAGGGAAATCCTATTTTGAATTAACCTTCTTCCAGATACCCTACCTATGTCTATTCCTCCTTACAGAATAGCTCCAACTAAGCTTAAGAAGTTGAAAGATTAGTTAAATGACCTTCTAGATTATGGTTTCTTTAAACTCAATATTTATGTATGGGGTTCCATGTTTTAAAACTGCATGAAAGATGGCTTTCTCAAAACGTGCATTGATTATCGACATTTGAATAAGGTCACAAGAACAATAAGTATCCCATCCCCAAGATTAATGACTTGTTCGATTAACTTCAGGGTGCGAGGTATTATTTTAATTAAAAACCTCAAATGAGGTTATCATCATCTATGGGTAAGAGAACATGACATTCAGAAGACAACCTTTAGGACTAAATATGGTCACTTTGGATTATTTTTTATGTCCTATGGACATACAAGACACTCCTACACCTTTCATAGAATTGATGAACAAACTGCTCAAACAATATTTATATATGCTTTTCATTATTTTAATATATGACATTTCGATCAATTCTCAGAGTGAGGGTAAATATGCAGATCATTTGAGGATTGTCTTGCAAATACTTAAATACCATTTGTTGTTTGCTATGTTTAGTAAGTGTGAATTTTTGTTGAGGTCTATAGTGTTCCATGGCCATATATTCTCAAGAGTGGGCATTCAAGTTTATCCTAAAAAGACAAAGGCATTTAAGAACAAGCCTAGACCTCATTATCCCTCATATATTAAAAGTATTTATTGTTTTAATAATTACTTTAAATAGTTTGTTGACGGTTTTTCCTCTATTGCTTCTTCTTTGACTAGTCTGACTCAAAAGAAAGTGAAAATTTAGTGGTCAAAAGCTTTTAAGTAGAGTTTTTAGGAGTTCAAGACCAAACTAGCTTTAGCCTCGGTTTTATTCTACCAAAATGTTCAAATAATTTGTGGTTTATTGTGATTCCTCTACGTTTGGCCTAGGTTGTGTGTTGATGCAACATAGAAAGGTCATAGCCTATGTTTCTAGGCAACTCAAGTTTCATGTTAAGAATTACCTGAGTCATGATTTAGAGTTGGTAGTGGTAGTATTTCCCTTGAAGGTTTGGAGGCACTATATTTATTGTGTTCATGTGGATGTCTTCACTGATCATAATAGTACTCAATTTGTGTTCATACAAAAGGACTTAAATCTTTGCCAAAGGAGATGACTTGAGTTGTTGAAAGATTATGACATAAGTGTCATTTCCCATTTTGTTAGAGCTAATGTAGTTGTCGATGCTCTTTAGAGATTGTCTATGCAGAGTGTTGCTCATATTGAGAATAAGAAAAAGGATTTTGTTCGTGATGTTCCCAAACTTGTTCATTTGGGAGTTCTTTTGGTTGATTCAGATGATGGTTGAGTTATTGTTTAGAATGGGTTAAAATAATATTTTGTGTTATATGTTAAGGAAAAATAGGATAATGATCCAATTTTTGTTGAACTGAAGAAACTGGTTCTTGAAAAAGTTATTGAGGCTTTCTCCCAAGAGGGAGATTGTGTGCTTTGTTCTTACGGTCAATTATTTGTTCCAGATGTCGATTTGTTGAGTAAATATATACTTTTATAAGCTCACAATTTTTAATAATCTATTCACCTTGAAGAGACTAAGATGTACCGTTATCTAAGGAAAGTCTATTGATAGAATCGGATAAGAAGAAAATTACTGAATTTGTGGCAAAGTGTCCAAATTGCCAACAAGTTAAGGGTGAGTATTAGAAACTAGATGATATTACTCAAGATAATAACATTCCTATTTGGAAATAGGAAGATATAAAAAAGGATTTTATTACAAGTTTACCTCGTGTTCGTCGTCAACATGACTCCATTTGGGTTATTGTAGAATTAATTACTAAGTCAGCACATTTCCTTCAAGTTAAAATTTCCTACTTAGCCAGGGTATATGCTAGAATTTACATTCAGGAGTTGGTTAAATTACATGGTGTTCCGCTTTCCATTATTTTTCATAGGCGTACTCAGTTCACCTCTCGAGTTTGGAGATCATTTCAGAAAGGTCATGGTACTTAAGTTTGCAGACAGATGGTCTTGTTGAATGATTATTTAGACTTCGAAAAATATGTTGAGAGCATGTGTGATAGACTTTAAAGGTTATTGGGATGATCATTTGCCTTTGATTGAGCTTTCTTATAATAATAATAATAGTTATCACTCTAGTATGCAGATGGATCCATTTCAGGCACTCTATGGTAGGTGGTGTAGGTATACTATTGACTAGTTTGAAGTTTGTGAAGTGGATTTGTTATGGCCTGATTCAGGTCATGAGGCCATAGAGAAATTTTCACTTATTGGGGATAAGTTGACAATGACCTAGAGTAGGCAATAAAATATTATACCGATGTGAGAAGGATAGAGTTGGAATTTGATGTAGATGATTGGGTTTATCTGAAAATCTCACCTATGAAGGGGGTTGATGGTGTTTGGTAAGAAGGAAAAGTGCAATCCCATTTATTGATATATCGTGAGTTTATGGTATTTTTGATGCATTTCACTTGGAGTGTGTGTGAGTATTGAGCATTTTTTTATTAGATATGATGGTTTTTGTGTAATTCTTACAGGAATAAGTTCTGATGTGGTTGTTTGAGATAAGAGGAGATAAGTGGCAAGTGACGGACCGTCTTGCACGTCCTTTGTTTTTTATCAGAGATTTAAAGTTTCAATATTTGAACCACGGAGGGAAGTGACGGACCGTAGTCCAGTCCACGGAGGGAGACCACAGACCGTAAGTTGACCCATGGTACGTAGGTCGTATCATCGATTGAAACCGTGTTTGTGCTGTTATTTCCTTATTTTGTTTTCTACTTAGTTTAGGATTTGTTTACTATAATTATTAGTTGTTATTTCCATTTTTATGAGTTAGACAATATTGGGAACCTTTGTTTTGGCTTGTGATTTATTTGCAAGAACTTTGGCAATTTAAATCTTTAAGTTTGGTTTTATTAATTTTTTCTTTTGATTTCCAATTGAAGATTCCGGTATTCATCTACTTTGATTGTAAGTTTATGATTATTCTTAACAACAATATGAATTGTGAATTCTCAAGCATGAGTAGCTGAATCCACAACTAGGGTTGTGGGAACCATGAACAATTAACAACTTATGACTAATAATTAAGTAATTCTTGAATAGTGTTTATGCATGTATTGTTAATTCTTTCGTTTAAAAGTATTTCTAGCGTTGCGCAATGTTAGAACTTGCCTTGTTCCTACTTGCCTTACCAAGGGGGTAATGAACGAGAAAATAATTGAAAAAAGGAAATTTAGTTAAGTATTTGCTGCTATCTAATAGTCTAAGTTTTATCAATTGAGGAAAGAGTGAATACCCTAAGTTAATTGACACGAGGGCTAATCCGGGGTAAAGGTAAGGGTTAGTAAAGAGCACAACCGTATATTTACAAAGTTGCAAGTGAAAGTTTCTACTTAGATTACCAATTACATAGGAATACATAACTTATTGGCCTTGCATGTCAAACACTAGGATGAAATTACTATTATTAGGAATATTGTGTTAAGAGCTCGTGGGGAACACATATGCCATTGTTTTCATCTCCTACTAATATCTCAAAATTGCAAACTTTGTTACTTGTTACTGATAAAATCAACAATCTTTTATTTTATTTGCGAAACCCTTCTTTTGTTACATTTCTCAGAAATGGTTTGACTAAACAAATATAATTGTAAGTTAGCTTAAGTCGAAACCATGTTCCTCGTGGGATTAACCCTAACATAAAAGTTAGGTTCTTTATTTGGCAACGACAACTTATACACTTCTTTCGGGAGGTGTAATTTCGGTCAGTAGAGGAGTACTACTATGAAGAGGATGTTAATTTGGTGAAAGATCAAACGGGGGGTTTCTAAACCAACGCCCAAGGTTCCAATTAGGATAATTGGCGCCAAGGTCAAGAAAAACCAAGGGCGTAACTATGAAAACTACAACCGAGAGGGAAATTATGTCCTATATGGGAACTTCAATCGTGATAATAACTACAACTAGAAAAACTATGGCAACATGAATTAGAGAGTTGGGCCTTATGTTCCACCTGGTAATAGAGAAGGTGGTACTAGTATAGCTCGCATTAAAGATATGATGCAGAAGATGATGAATAGGTTTGATGCGACTGATGAAAATATTTAGGAGATGCGTAATGATTTATGTGGTAGTTTTAAGAAAGTTGATGCCCATGCAGTGCGATAAAAAAACTTGAGCAACAGTTTAGTCAATTTGTTCGATATTATGAACCCACGTCAGTCTGGCACACTTCTTAGGAACACCATCAAAAACCCAAAAAATGATGGGCATTGTATGGCAGTCACTACTATAGGAGGAAAATAGACTATTAATTCCCCCATGTCCTCTAAGGTATTGAGGTTATTGGAGATCTGAAAGATACCACAGAAAAGAAAGCTAAGGTGACAGTATTCCATAAATAGGACTTTTACATGAGCAACCATAAGCTAAACTTGTGCAATGCATAGATAGAATCCCATAATCCTATCCACAGTATTTGTTCGTTCCCATGCCTAGGCCTTCACCTCCTATTCAATAGAGGTTGGTGAAAAGGACTGAAGAAGGAAAATACCGCAGTTTTATAGCAATGTTGTAACAGTATTCCATAAATAGGACTTTTACATGAGCAACCATAAGCTAAACTTGTGCAATGCATAGATAGAATCCCATAATCCTATCCACAGTAAGTCTCACTTTAGGCCACGATGATCATGCATAACAAAAGTTCATACTACATATATGCAACCCAAAGTCATACTAGTGCAATGCAAAGGTAAGATCCCATAACCATACCAAATGCTAAGTATCACATTTAGACCACCAACAACATACATATATTACTTTTAGTTCATTCATAACCAACACACATAAGTAAGGAGACATTCATCATCATAACTTGTAACAAGTAAAGTCAACCTTATCATTCATTCATATCACACATACATAATTCAAAGCCTTCATTACATAAGAGAACCTAACCATAACCTCTCTTAAAGTCTACTTGTGCAATGTATGGGTGAAGTCCCATACCGCCACTCATACTAAGTAGTACCTCTTAAGAAGTCATAATTAGAGTCCATGTTCTTATCATAGCTCATATTCGTATCATTTAGGGAAATATAACCTTAACCGACATAGACCGTGTGAGGGACACGGAATCCGGTGTTCTACTCCCACACCGAAAAGAGAGTGTCCTACTTTCCTAAGGTAGAACATACATCCTAAATTTTAGGTGGATCCACTAGCTAAGTCTTATGTTTGCACATAGTTATGGGTTATGGGGATTGGTACTGCAAACCCGGACTTGCTAAACGTAGAAGGTTTCCATCCTATGAGACAACATAAATTAGGAAGTCGGACTTGCTAAATGTAAAAGCTCCCATCTCACTTTGATATTCGCTCGGTGCTAAAAATAATTCCCTTTAGAAGTTACGTTAAGTCTTTTACTTAAGTTCAAGGTTATATGAGAATGCACTAGGCACTCAAACAAACATTCATCATAATAGCTCAAAGATTCATTAAATGAGAATATCCTTTCACTTTAGAACCGTCAAGAAGTGAGTAAACCTTTCACATTATCATTCATAGTGTGTGTATAAGAATGACATTTCATTTAACACAACAATACTATCATAAGCATACTTACATACTTCATGCATAGTCAAGTGCATAGGGTATAGGGATGAAGGATCTTGCATCAATACCACAATATACACAATAAATAAACACCTCCACCTTTCAAGTGGATCAACATGATCATGTACATTTCATGGATATTAGTATGTAAAGATGAATATGAGAACTAACCTTTCAATCAACAACATAGATACATTATCATCATAGACACTTCCTTCTCAAGTGTTCATAAGCATGTACATAATACCACAATGACACATAATACACATATATTGCATTTAAGAGTCACACTGAGTCAACACATCTAGCATTCAACATATATAACATAGATACAACCTTGACTCAAGTAACACATTTATTTCATGCATAAACTCATATGATCATATTATAGGTCATGTGGGTGAAGTCTTTACACAATAATGTCATATACAACTTCAACCTACATAGTAGCTTCCTTCTTTAAGCCTAAGCATCCTTAACTTATTGATGATAGCTTTTACAATTTAAGACTTAGGAATTACCTTCATAATATGACCCTTACCCTATGTGAGGCATGGCTTGAGTGTAAGGCTCAACTACATACTTCATTCTTACTCAATTATAGACATATAGCATCAACTAAACTAGATAACCATAGTACTTCAACCTTGGTCCATCACATAAGACCTAATCAAGTTAGTTCATGTCTACAAGATTCATTCATAAGAAATTCATGTCTAAGTGATCTAATCTAAGGCAATTCACATCTAACCTTCAATTTATCTCTTTCATGACATAACCTAGAATCTTAGGTTAATCAAGAATATTGGTAGATTCATACTTAGATCATGTAATTACATCATAATCAACTCACACTCAATCAATTGAATCAACTTCTAACAATACTTATTGTGTAGGGAAGAGCCATAGCTAGGGTTGGGGAAAACTCATGGATTATTTGGAATTCATGTTAGAATCATCTAAAATCGGTAGTATCATCAATAACAAACATAATTCAATGTAGAAACAATCACTTGTTAAGATTTCATGATCAATCAAGTCACACCTTAGTTAACAATTTAGGAAGAAGGGGAAATCATGGGTCCAAGAGTGATTTTCATCAAAAACCATCAATACTACAACAATAAAACCATAAATCATCTGAAACAATCCTAATAAACCATAATTAAACAATTGAATTCGTTTTATAAGAAGACCCATGACTAGATTTGAAAACCCAAGATTTGGGGAATTTGAAAACATAGTTGAAAAGGCTTCTTGGTGATAGCTAACCAAGAATGAAAAGAATCCAAACCTTAGACTTAGAATCCCCACAAATTCGTATGAAAAAGCTCCCATCTTCAAGCCCTAGTTGATCTCCTTCCTTGGTCTTCAATAGAGGTTCTAGAGAGGAGATATTTGGGAGGGAAAAGAAGTTGGGATTTTATTTGGGGTCTTGGGTTATAATGAATTAATGACTTAGGTTTAGGGTCTTATTAAACTTATATAGGTGATTAATTAACTAACTAAACAACCCCCTAAGTCCCTAATTAATTAAATAACTAAATTCCTAATCACCAACTTAAAACTAAAAAGTCAAAACCTGTCAGCACCTACGCCCACCCATCCACGAACCGTGGATGGTTCTACTGGCCGTGAATGGCCTCCGTGGTTTGGTAGTGGGGCTTCATTTGCAGCCCTTCTGCAGGCCATGACCTACGCCCATGACCTACGGGGTGTAGATTGATCTACTGGCCATCAATAGGGGTCAGATCAAGCTATTTTGACAGCTTTTTGGGCTGTGTTGGGGTCCTCCTCAATCACCCCTTGGGTGATCCTTGGGGAGTCGTACCCAGACTTTTAAACCCAAAACATGTCATTCTAAGTACAAGAGCCATTTATCTTGAGTTTAACCCTCATACAACACTCCAAAACTCCACTACAACACACTAGTTCTACTTCCTAGTTTTCGGGCGTTGTAGTCGTATCTTGACGTTTTACCTCTAAATTGCTCAAACTTCACATGGGAAACCATTTAACAACACATAATCAAGTTACCAACTTCAAATTCACATATGAGGCTCTAGTTTCACCTACTAGATTCCATCAAGCACTAGCTCGGTCTTACTAGTTTTTACGGGGTGTTATAGCCTCGCTGACAAAGGTTGGTATTGTTTTCTATATGGATATTCGGGCTACAATAAAATATCTATAGCTCTGGAAGACCAAGAGAAGACCACATTAACTTGTCCTTATGGGACTTTCGCTTTCAAAAGGATGTCATTTGGGTTATGCAATGCTACAGTGACCTTTCAACGGTGTATGATGTTGATATTTTTAGATATGGTGGAGCACAAGATAGAGGTATTTATGGATGACTTCTCTAAGTTAAGTGACTCAATTAATTACAGCTTGACACATTTGGCTGAGGTACTAAAACGGTGTGAAGAGTTCAATCTGTTCTCAACTAAGAAAAGTTCCACTTTATGGTGAAAGAGGGTATAGTTCTTGGTCATCAGATTTTGCTGAAAGGTATTGAAGTTGATTGAGCTAAAGTTGAGGTAATAGAAAAACTTCCACCTCTCATATCTATTAAAGGTGTTAGAAGTTTTCTTGGGCATGCAGGTTTCTACTACAGGTTCATAAAAGATTTCTCCAAAATTGCACACCCATTGTGCAAGCTACTCGAGAAAGAGTATAAGTTTGAGTTTGATGATGCTTTTCGTAGTGCATTTGGAGAGTTGAAAGAAAAGCTAACTTCGACACCTATCATTATTTCACCGAATTAGGGACAACCATTTGAAGTGATGTGTGGTGCGAGTGGAGTGGTGTTTGACGTAGTATTAGGATAGAGGCGAGAGAAGATTCTTCATCATATATATTATGCAAGAAAAGCCTTAAATAATGCTCCAAAGAATTACACTTTGACCGAACAAGAACTACTTCAAGTGGTTAGTGCATTCGAAAAGTTAAGGTCCTATTTGCTTGGAACTAAGGTGATTATGCATATTGATCATTCAACATTAAAGTATACGATGGCTAAGAAGGATGCAAAACCGAGGTTGATTAGACAGGTTCTTTTGTTGCAAGAGTTTGATTTTAAGGTAAAGGATAGAAAGGGTACAAAAAATCAAGTCGCCGATCATTTTTCTAGATTGAAGGAGGTAGCTATGGTCAAGCTAGGAGATGGGGTTGAGATTAATGATGCATTCCCCAATGAGCAGTATTGGTAGCTTCTTATGACCTTATTCCATGGTTCGCAGATTTTGTTAAATATTTGGCAAGTGATTAGGTGCCTTTGGATCTGTCATTTCACCAAAGAAAAAAGTTCACGTCAGATGTAAAGAAATTCTTTTGGAAAGAGCCTTACTTGTTCCATGTTTATGCTGATGGGATTAATCATCACCGTGTGCCTGAGATTGAGATGATGAGTATACTTGAGGTGTGTCATTCATCGCCTGTTGGTGGGCACCATAGTGGTATTCGGACTTCTTATCAGATTTTGCACTTTGGTTATTACTGGCCTATTAACCACCAACATGCTCATGATTTCGCCAAGTCTTGTGATCGTTGCCAATGAGAAGGAAGAATTTCAAAGAAGCAAGAACTACCTATGTACCCGATATTGGTGATTGAGCTTTTTGATGTTTGGGGTATTGACATCATGGGTCCGTTTGTGAGTTCACATGGGAAGAAGTATATTCTAGTTGCAGTTGAATATGTATCAAAATGGGTGTAAGCAATTAGGCTTTCAAACAATGAGGGAAAGAGTGTCACCGCATTCCTGAAAAAGAGTATCTTCTCCAGATTTGGTACACCTAGGGAAATTATCAGCGATGGAGGTTCTATCTTATAAAGAAAATTATTGCAAAGACTGAACGCCAACAAAACTAATTGGTCAAGAAGGCTTGATGACGCTCTATGGTCCTATCACACCGTATTCAAGACTCCCATATTTATGTCCCCCTACCAACTTGTATATAGGAAGTCGTGTCATTTACCTGTAGAGTTAGAGCATAAATCCATGTGGACACTAAAGAAGTTGAATTTGGATTGGGGCGTTGCTTCAAGTCAAAGACTGAACGAGATGAATGATCTCGACGAATTTCCCCTAAGGCATATGAGAGTTCATCCTTGTACAAGGATAAGGTGAAGAAGTACCTTGATCAAAAAATTGAAAAGCGTGAATTTTCTCGCGGTGATCTGGTATTGTTATTTAATTCAAGGTTGCGCTTATTTCCTAGTAGACTCAGGTCCAAAAGGGCCGGGCCATTTAGAGTAACCCAAGTATTTCCACATAGAGCAGTAGAATTAACTGGAGAACAAGGAAAAAATGAGGTTCAAGGTGAACGGCCAGAGGATAAAAGTCTATTTGGGGCAAGCTAAGAGTGTCAATAAGGTTATACATGAATGAAATTTTGGTGAAGTTTCAGTAACAAAGGGTTCTTCATCGTGCCGCAAAGTTAAATCAATAGATGCTCGGCAGGCAACCCAAGATGTATAATCTAGACAACTATAGGAATTTAGTTTTCGATATAGGGAGTTTTTCTTAAATTTGTAATTTTCTAGATAAAGATAGAATAGGGTTTGTGTCTAAAAAGTGTCAGAAAATGTAAAAGGGAAGTCCTTATACTTGCTACGTGTGCGGGGGGTATGAAATTATGCAAAAATTTAGCTGATACAGTGGTTTACGGGTCCCATTGATGGTCCGTTAGTCCACCCACGGACCATGGATAGCATCTGTAAATCCCAGGTATGTCTTCTCATTTTTACTAAGTGTTGGAGTAAACCACGGACCCCATCGACGAACCGTAGGTCGACCTACGGACCGTTGACGAGGTTTCGTGGGTCCAAATAAGGGTTACAGTCGACCTAACCCAGACCCAATTAAAATAAAACCTTTCATTCAAATACATTTCCCACTTCCCTCTTTTCCCCCAAACCGTTTCCAACCGTTACTACACCGAAAAGACCCCTCAAACTCCCCAGTTACATCCATAAAGTCCTCCTCTTCTATTTCTAATCACTTCCAAATTCCATTTCCTCCATATTTCTCCCAAATTTTTCATTTTATCTCCTAAATTACTCCATTTCCACAAGGCATTCAAGGTCCAGGTTCGGTGTCAAGTTCGGTCTTAGGAGAACATTGTTACTACATCACACACTCATCGACTTTGCTTACTTGAAAAGTAAACGATATCATCAGAACTTTCTATCCCTTTTTCATCGTTTCATCATGAAGTCAAAAATTTGAACTTGACCTTGCGTAGTTAATTATTTTTTTAATTGATGAAAGTTGGTTTAGATATTACCCTTGAAACGATGGTGTGTGAGTGTGCTATATAGATTTCACTTGAAAATTTGTGTTTTATAGGACAAGTTGGAGGTTTGGACTTAGGGTTTCATTGTCTCATTATTGATATTTGAGTTTTGCATAATCTAAACCCTAAGGAAGATAAACTACCACACAATATGTTGAAATACATGTTTAAACTAGAAGAAATTGGTGATTGTTGTGTTAATTTTGTTATATTTGAATTATACAAATCACACTACCTTGGACAGCACTGGTCGACTGCCTCAACCGACGGACCGTAGTTCCATTTATGGGCCATAGGTCGCGGCCTGTCAACTGCACGCACACAAATATTGGCTAAGTAACTAACCATGATGTGGACTACAGTCTGTCATTCCATCGACTGACCGTTTTGCACATCTGTGGTTCCATCGTTAAAGACCCAAAAATAGGCACCCTGTCCTACGAAGGTGACCCACGGCCCTTCAGTCTATCAACGAACTGTAGGTACCCACCATAGGACACAGAACCAGCTACTGCCCAGAAAAGTTTTCATTTTTTGCCTAAGTCCTAATCTTATTCTAATTTTTTTTCTTGGGCATTCTTCTGTTGTTTAGGTACTAACTAGTCTTCCAAAGGTAGCATGGCACTGCAAAAATCTCTCGTGTATGCAGGGGGGAATTTCTAAGTCTATTGCCCTATCCCGCCGTATGATTGTGACCTCCAGTGAGGACGAGTACGTCCTTGAGACCACCAGAGGCGACCCCACTACCCCCGGACTACGAGAAACAGAGCTATGAAGATACTTACTTCTTGTAATGAGGTTGAATTCACTGCCTCCCAGTCTAAGGATGGTGCCCCACCTGTAGGAGAGTCGCATTCCAACTCCGAGTCGCATTCCACCTTCACTGCCAGCGGTACTTCCGCTTCTTTTTCAGATCCCGAAAGCCCGGGGGATGCCCAGGACCACCCAGAGTTGAGCCGGTTCTCAGTGCCAAAGAGCAGAACAGGTAGTGCGTTGATGGCCAGTACCAGATCTATGATGACGGCAAGGTGTTGAATGAACATAGAAAGATGTCCAGAACAATTACTGAGGAGCGCCGAGTACTGACAAGGAGCCTACATACTGTGCCCTCCATTGAGAAGTTCTTCAGGAGGAACAAATGTGAGTGGATTGCACGAATCCTGGGTAATTTTAGCGAGGTGATGACTCGTGAGTTCTATGAATCCTACGCCGCCACCATCCGCAATGCTATGCCCAAACGGTCTAAGACACTAACTCAGGTACCACTACCTGTAGCCTTGCTACAGAATATCTCTGTTGACATCTCTGAGACCACTGTTCTCCATTTTGTTTATGGCCCAGGCCACACTCTATCTATTAACACAGTGGAGTATGACTACAGATGGGGTGCTTCGGAGTGGGACTATTTAGAGGGAAGCAGAGCACAAAGAGACATTACTGAGATAGATGAACCGTTATATAATTGAGGATGGAGAGGGTACTGAGTGGGTGAGAAATATTACACTATATATCAGAAAGGCAACCCTAAGCTTCGCCGTGAAGTTCTTTTGGTCCGTGGTTTGTACTAGACTGTCCCCTACACAAGCATACAACTTTGTTAGTTTGGAACGGGCAGTGATGTTAACAGCAATTGTGGCGGGGTTGGAGCTTGATTTCTCCCGCATCTTGATTTTTGAGATCCATGAGAGGGCATTCAAAACTACTACTACAACTCTGCCCTTCCTATGTATTATCTTTCATCTCTATGGGGAGGCTTCGGTGCCTATTTGGCATTGTGATAGGCTGACAGAGGCGACCAAGACTGTGGACATCGACCTTATTATAGATGAATCCAATGTTGTTGCACCGCGAAGGGAACCACGGGTTGACCTTCCTTCTTTGGGTGTTGATCTTACTGAGGATGCGAAGCATATTCAGGCTGATGACACTACCATACCTCCTAGATTTGTGGATGCACATGCTCCCCCTTCTACAGCCACCAGGCCGTGAGCTCTTCCTGAGCTACTCACCCTTGAATGTCCATTTTAGTTCCTTTAGCCAGACTCCAGAGGTTGGATGCCCATATGGCTACGTTATTGCAGCACTTGAGGCCTTGGATGCAGCGATATGATGAGAAGGCTGAGGCTCGTATGGAGCAGATAATGGACGCCAAGATTCAGGAAATTCACAAGCGGCTAAATGCATTCGAGTTGAGAGTATTGGAGAGTCCTACTCCTACCATTGATGTTACCACTTTCCAGATGGAGTTGACTAGGCTCCGTGCTCATGCTCTTCTGGCCCCTGCTGAAGTTGTACCAGAGACTGCACCTGAGGCTGAGGAGGATGAATTGGTCATGTTTGCATCCTTTGGTAATACTATGCCACAATCCGACCCTTCCCCTACTTCTAGGAAGCACCACCGATCTTCTGAGCACACTTCTGATACAGATGAGTCCCGACAGGCAAGAAAGTGAGAGCGGTAGGAATTGGCGATAGCCTAGAGAAAGTTGATTATTTATGAGAAGCTACGACAATAGAGGTCTCGTGAGATATGTGTTGGTCCATCTCGTTCGAGGATCACTACTGATGGTGTTCCCACTAATGATGAAGGCTCTACTGATGGCGTTCCTATTACTGATCCAACGAGTTCTGGGAAACCAAACCCACCCACTTCTTGATAGGTCATCGGCGCTTATGCACCATAGGTTTTCTTCACCCTATGTTTTTTTATTATTATTTATTGAGGGCAATTGCGCCAATTTTTCATAGAGGGTGGGGTAAATGGGTTTTGAGTGATAGAGTGAAGTATGAGTAACCCAACTCATAACCCTCCCTTGGGGTTTCTTGCCTGTGTTCTTTTTCCCCACGTGATTGTTCTACTTTTCTGGTGACCTGGCATATGTAGGATTGTATGTGTAGAAGTAGATAGAAAGAATGAAAGCATGATGGTATGAAAAGGATGAATTTCATATCAGTCCAAAAAAATTGAAAATGTGCTAGATCTATAGTATGAATGAGTTTAATGTGTTGGATCTTCATATGAAATTATAGGAACCGGTATGATAGCATGCTTAAGCTAAAACTTGAACTCGGTGCTTTAAAAATTCAATAATGATATAATGTGCCAAGAGTGTGTGGGATGATTTTGCTTGCTCGTGCAGTGTGTGCCAATCTAGAACTTATGCCGGTTGTCTTACTAAGACAATATATGTTAGGAAATGGAAAATTATCATAGGCCCTTATTCAAATAAATCCACTTAACCCTAAAATGATCCAACAGAAGAAATAAATGCTCCCTTTGATCCAAATGTTTGAGCCTAATGTAGACCACTTCTTTCAATACACCTAACTCATTTTCCCTAAAAGATTGTTTTGGCCATGGTCCCTTCTTGGACATGTGCAACTTCAGTAAGGCCGCACGCTTAAGTTGAGGGTGGCTAATTCAGATGTTACCTTAATCTCGGTGCAGGTTCGACCGCGGACATTGTGCACCTTAACTCATGCAAAATACATAAGTTCAAGGTGGCTATGAAAAAGGAACCTGAAAGAAAATGGTATGAAAAGAGTTGGGTGTAGAAGAAGAAAATGGATAGAAAAATATGTTACTGAATTCAAAAGACACAAAGAAAGAGTGATAATGAGGCTGAATAACAGAAAAACAAAAGTGAAAAAGAATAATGAAAAAGTCAAGTCACATATGTGCTGAAGAAAGTCAAGGAATTGTGCAGAAAATAAAAATATGTTAAAATTGGTTGAGAAAAGAGGTAAGTAGGCAATGTAATGTGAAGGAAGGAACAAAAGTCAGTAAAAATAGCCAAATGCATCTTACCTGACCTTGAGCATATGTTACAAGCTAAGAAAGTCCTATAGTGATCCTAGTGACTAGTTTGGAGAGTCTATGCACTGAAAATAAGGGAAAGCCTATGGTATTGAGTACTAACTGTATTGAATTCACTTCTGAGTGTGAGTGTTTACTGAATCCTTAAGCTTAAATATCTGATGATTGAGTGAAAAAGGATTTCTTTGAAGTGAAGGCACTAGTTACATTGTTGGACAGTTGGTACCATGGTGATTATTAAAAGTGTATGTGTTGATATCTATAGGTCTGTCTATGTCATGTTTTGATCCGCATGAGTTAGCTTATTGAGTGTAACTTGAAAGATTTACTCTAAGTGAAGGAGTTGATTGAGATAGCCATGTGATTGCTTGAGTTTTTATGTTTGCTTCTACATAAGTGTTGTTTAGAGTTATAGTGTTTCACTTGATGACAAACAACAATTTTACGTTGAGGGTGTTGATATACCGTAACCTTACGGTATTTTTGATGCATTTGACTTGGAATTTTTGTGAGTCTTGAGCAATTTGTTATTAGATATGATGGTTTTTGTGTAATCCCTGCAAGAATAGGTTCGAATGCGGTTGATTGAGATAAGGCTGAAAATTATAAAAGTGGCTAGTGACGGAGCCAACCACGGATCGTAGGTCCTTTGACGGACCTAAGGTAAAGTAGCGTAGGTGTGAGTTGAAGGAAGTCTGACCAAGTGTGGAACCATGGAGGCAACTAACACCCTAAAATTAAATGACGGACCGTCTTGCACGTCTGTCATTTGTGATCAGAGAGTTGAAGTTCCAATACTTGAACCACGGACGAAAGTGATGGACCGTAGTCCAGTCCACGGACTGTAGGTCCAACCATCATCTGAAGACCCTAAAATATTTTCCAAGTGCTAATCCAAGGAAGGAACCACAGACCGTAGGTTGTCCAACGGTCCGTAGGTCGTATCGTCGACTGAAACTGCGTCTGAGCTATTATTTCTTTATTTTGTTTCCTACTTGGTTTTTGCTTACTATAAATATTAGTTGTTATTTTCATTTTTAGGGGTTAGACAATATTGGGAACCTTTGTTTTGGCTTTCAGATTTCTTTGCAAACACTTTCGCAAATTTAAATCTTGAAGTTATGTTTTATTAAATTTTTCTTTTGATTTCCAATTGAAGATTCTTGTATTCATCTACTTTGATTGTTTATTCGTGATTTTTCTTAACAACAATATGAATAGTGAATTCTCAAGCATGATTAGCTAAATGCATAACTAGGGTTGTGGCAAGCATGAATAATTAACTGCGTATGACTGATAAATAATTAATTCTTGAATAGTGTTTATGCATGTAATGCTAATTCATTCGTTTAAAAGTCTTTCTAGCGGTGCTCAACGTTAGAACTCGCCTTATTACTATTTGTCTTTCCAAGGGGGTAATGAATGAGAAAAGAATTAAACAATACAGGTTTAGTTAAGGATTTGTTTCTATGTAATAGTCTGACTTTAATAAAGTGAGGAAAGGGTGAATACCCTATGTTAATTGACACGAGGGCTAATTTGGGGTAAAGGTAAAGGTTAGTAAAACACACGCCCGTAGATTTACCATTCTACTTAGATTACCAATCACTCAGGAATAAATAACTTATCGACCTTGCATGTCAAACACTAGGATTGAATTACTATTATTAGGAATATTCCATTAAGAGAACGTAGGGAACACATATGCCCTACATTTAATCTCTTATTGATATCTCAAAAATGCAAACGTGGTTACTTGTTACTGATAAATTCAACAATATTTTATTTTATTTGCAAACCCCCCCCCCCCCCTTTCGATACTTTACTTGATAATGATCGCTTACACTTTTTTCGGGAGGTATAATTTGAGAGTGTCCAATTTTGGCACCACTACCAGGGAATACGTCTTTTATATTAATCTAATTTCATTATTCAACTTTAGCACGTATTTCCTGATTTTACGTTTCTTTTGTTTATGTTTTCTACATGTCTTATCTCTTGTGTATGCCAAGTACACCGAGTAGAGGCAAGCCCTTGATCTCCTATGATCCTAAACTGAGAAAAACTTTGAGAAAAATGGAAAATCAATGGGTACACAATAATCCAATTAAAGACGGTCAAGGAGATGGAGTTGAATTGCAACCTCCTAGAGTTATTAATGTGCCCGTATAGGGTCATGGTGGACATCTAATCGAAAATGCAAAAAGGGTGCAGAATCCGCTAACACCGACGGTTCCTGATAACTACAGGGTTGACTACGAGTGATTGGATCAGATGGACTTATTGTTCTCCCTCCACTACCTCCAGGACATACATTTGTGGTAACCAGTAGTCTTATACAAATGCTGACAGCAAGAGGGTTGTTTGTTGTGTTAGGTTCGGAAGATCCATACGCTCACATGGATAAATTGACTACTGTCTCTAGGAAGAGTGTGGGACAACTGGAATTGGATATGAACGTCATAGGTTTGAGAGTACTCCCACTTTAGTTGAAGGGTGACGTTGCTATGTGGCTTTCTGAGCTGCCATACAGTTCGATATATTTATACGGGACCAATTGCATAAGGTGTTCATGGCGAGGTATTTTCTGGTTTCCCAGAAGTTAAATTACAAAGATAAACTGAATAATTTCACGGCACTACCTGGAGAGTTAGTAAGCAGTTCATGAGAAAGGTTCACAAGATTCATGAGGAGTGTTCCGAATCACCGCATATACGATGAGTCACTAAAGGAGTACCTCTACAAAGGGCAGGATGGTAATGGGAAGACTTTGTTAGATACTATTGCTAGAGGGTCTTATGGTGAGCGCACTTTTGAGGAGATTGCCAAAAAATTGAATGGATCTCCCAGAACAATAAATCATGGAGCATTAGGAAGAAAAATATTGTAGAAGCAGGTTCGCAGTCAAAACTGCACCAAGTCAACCCAATGATGATATTCATGAAGAGATGGCTCAAATGAGGACTGAAATTGACTTGGTATTAAAGCATGTCAGTGAAAGTGCAAAGAAAGTGAATGCAGTGAATTATCTGAATAGAATCCCACCACCGCCAGTTTAGGAGTACTACTATGAAGAGGATGTGAATTTGGTGAATGATCTGACGAGGGGTTTCCAAACCAATGCCCAAGGTTCCAATTCGGATAATTCGCACCAAGATCAGAACTATGGCAACTACAACCGATAGGGAAACTATGTCCTGGATGGGAACTTCAATCGTGACATCAACTACAACCGGAACAACTATGGCAACAAGAATGAGAAAGTTTAGACCTATGTTCCACCTGGTTATAGAGATCCTGGTAATAGAGAGGCTGGTACTAGTATGACGTGCATTGAAGATATGATGCATAATATAATGAAGAGGTTTGATGTGACCGATTAAACTTTGAAGGAGATGCATAATGATTTATCTAGGATTGGCCAGAAAGTTGATGCCCATGTAGTGTCGATCAAGCAACTTGAGCAGTAGTTTAGTCAGTTGTCCGCTACTTTCAACCCACGTCAGCCTGACAGACTTCCTATCAACACAATCCAAAATCCAAAAAATAATAGGCATTGTATGGTAGTCAATCAGAGGAAAGCAGACTATTGATCCCCCCACGCCGTATGAGATTAAATGAGTGGTAGAAAAAGATAAGGATGAGATTAAGGTTACTAGAGATCCGAAAGATACTATAAAAAAGAAAGCTGAGGTGACCCAAAAAGTTGTTCCCATGCCTAGACCTCCACCTTGAATTCCACAGAGGTTGATAAAAAAGACAAAAGAAGGTAAATACTGAAGGTTTATAGCAATGTTGAAACAGCTTTCCATCAATGTCCCATTGATAGAAGCCTTGGATAAAATGCCTGGGTATGCAAAATTCTTGAAAAACTTGGTGACAAAAAGAGGGTTGTCACTTTTGAGGATGAAGAAAAGTTACAACATTGTAGAGATATTGCTACTAGGTCACTTGTGTAGAAGAAAAAGGATCCTGGAGCTTTCACTATTCCTTGTACCATCGGTATGTTGCACTTTGCGATGCTTTGTGTGATTTGGGTGCCAGCATTAATTTGATGCCATTATCGATTTATAAGAAGCTGGGGTTATGAGCTCGAAAACCAATTGTGATGTGTTTACTTATGGCTGATAGAACTGTGAAGAGGCCCTTTGGAGTGTTGCAAGACGTCCTTGTGAAAGTAGAATTATTCATCATTCCAGTAGACTTTGTGATATTAGATTGTGAGGTTGATTTTGAGGTTCCCATCATATTAGGGAGACCATTTCCTACTAGGCATGCGGTTGTTGATATGAAAAGAGGGCAGATGAAGTTTCGATCCAACAATGAGGAGGTAACTTTTAATATATGTAGGTCTATGAAGCGTGAAACTGATCTTAAGTCTGTATCAGTTGTAAATCATAAGGTGGAGCAGGAATCTGAAGTGTCCATTGAAGAGAGGTTTGGTGTTGATGCACTAGTAGCGATGATGATGAATTTTAACAGTAACGGTAGTGATGACTATGATGAGCTAGTTTCTGCACTTGATAGGTTCTAGTTTCGTTTCAAGCCAAAACGGTTGGAATTATACATGAAGATTCTAGACATCCCACTTGCAAAACCGTCTGTTGATGAGCCTCCAAAACTGGAACTTAAGGTTCTTCCATCCCACTTGTTGTACGTATTCTTGGGACAAAATAGCACTTTGCAAGTTATCATTGCTTCTGTCTTGAGTGAAGGGAAAATACAGGCCTTATTACCAATACTGAAGCAGTTTAAAAGGAATATTGGTTGGACTATTGCAAACATTATTGGGATTTCTCCGGGCATTTGTTCTCACAAAATTCATCTCCTGCCGAATAGAATGCTAAGTATTGAGCATCAAATGAGATTGAATCCCCCTATGTAAGAGGTTGTGAAAAATGAGATTTTTAAATGGTTGGATGATGGAGTCATATATCCCATTGCTGATAGTAGTTTGGTCTGCCCTATTCAGTGTGTGCCAAAGATAAGAGAGATCATTATGGTTCCTAATGCTAAAAACGAACTTGTTCTAATGAAGCTGGTGACTGGTTGGAGAGTGTGTATGGACTACCCAAGCTAAATGCATGGACAAAAAAAGATCACTTTTCGATGCCTTTTATGGACCAGATGTTGTATTGTCTCGCTGGCAAGGGTTGGTATTATTTTCTAGATGGGTATTCAGGCTACAACCAAATCTCCATAGCTCTGGAAGACTAAGCGAACACCACATTCACTTTTCCTTATGGGACTTTTGCCTTCAAAAGGATTCCATTTGGGTTATGTAAGGCTCCAGCAACCTTTCAACAAGGTATGATATCGATATTTTTAGTTATGATGGAGGACAAGATAGAGGTATTTATGGATGATTTCTTTGTGGTAGGTGACTCATTTGATGACTGCTGATATATTTGGCTGAGGTACTAAAAAGGTCTAAAGAGTGCAATCTTGCGGTCAACTGGGAAAAGTGCCACTTTATGGTAAAAGAGGGTATATTTCTGGGTCATCAAATTTCGTAGAAAGATTTTGAGGTTGATCTTACACCTCTCATCTCTGTTAAAGGTGTTAGAAGTTTTCTTGGGCATGCAGGTTTCTACCGGAGGTTCATAAAATATAGTTCTAAAATTGCACACCTATTGTGCAAGATACTGGAAAAGAGTGTAAGTTTGAGTTTGATGATGCTTATCTAAGAGAATTTGGAGAAGTGAAAGAAAACCTAACTTCGGCATCTATTATTATTTCACCTGATTGGGGACAACCGTTTGAAGTGATATGTGATGAGAGTGGGGTGGAGCTTGGCATAGTATTGGGACAGAGGCAAGAGAAGATTCTTCATCCTATATATTATGCAAGGAAACCCTTATATATTACTTAAAAGAATTACACTTTGATTGAACAGGAACTGCTTGCAATGTTTTTTGCATTTGAAAAGTTTAGGTCCTATTTGCTTGGCACTAAGGTCATTGTGCATACTGATCATTCAACATTGAAGTATGTGATGGCTAATAAGGATGCAAAACTGACGTTTCTTAGATGGGTTCTTATGTTGCAAGAATTGGATTTTGAGGAAAAGGATAGAAAGGGAAAAGAAAATCAAGTTGTTGATCAGTTGTCTAGATTGGAGGAGGAATCTATGCTTAAGCTAGGAGATGGGGTTGAGATTAATGATGCATTCCCTGATGAGTAAGGTATTGGCTGCTTCTTATGACCTTATTCCTTGGTTCTCAGATTTTTCTAATTATTTTGCAAGTGATTTGGCGCCTCCGAATCTCTCATTTTACCAAGGAAAAAAGTTCATGTATGATGTGACGAAATTCTTTTGGGAAGATCCTTACTTCTTCCATGATTGTGCTGATGGGATTATTTGTTGTTGTGTGTCTGAGGTTGAGATGATGAGTATACTTAAGGAGTGTCATTTGTCGCATGTTGGTGGGCACCATAGTGGTATTCAAACTACTCATAAAAATTTGCATTGTGGTGATTACTGGCATACCATCCACCAAGATTCTCTTGTTTTCACCAAGTTTTGTGCTCGTTGCCAACGAGAAGGAGGCATTTCAAAGAAGTAAGAACTACCTATGAACCCGTTATTGGTGATTGGGCTGTTCGATGTTTGGGGTCTTGACTTCATGGGTCCGTTTGTGAATTCACATGGGATGAAGTATATTTTTGTTGCGGTTGATTATGTATTAAAATGGGTGGAAGCAATTGCGCTTTCAAAAAATGAGGAAAAAAGTGTCACTGCATTCCTCAAAAAGAGTATCTTCTCCAGATTTGGTACACCTAGGGAAATTATCAGCGATGAAGGTTCTCACTTTTTTAACTAGTTGTTCAAGGCGTTGCTAGAGAAATATGGCGTTCATCACAATGTAGCCACTCCTTATAATCCGCAATCTAGTGGCCAAGTTGAGGTGTCAACTTGAGAGATAAAGCAAATTCTTGCAAAAACTGTGAACGCCAAAAGAAATGATTGGTCGAGAAGACTTGATGATACACTATAGGCCTATTACACTGCATTCAAGACTCCCATAGGTATGTCCCCCTACCAACATGTATACGGGAAGTCATGTCATTTGCTTGTAGAGCTAGATCATAAAGCAATGTGGGCACCAAATTTGAATTTGGATTAGGACGACACTTCAAGTAAAAGACTGAATGAGATGAATGAGCTCGACGAGTTTCACCTAAAGTCATATGAGAGTTCAGCCTTGTACAAGGAGAAGATCAAGAAGTACCATGATCAAATGATCGAAAAGGCGTAATTTTCTCTTCGTGATCTAGTATTGTTATTTAACATAAGGTTGCTCTTGTTTCCTGGTAAACTCAAGTCCAAGTGCGCCAGGCCATTCTGAGTAACCCGAGTATTTCCACATGGAGCGGTTGAACTGAGAACACGGAAGGAACGACGTTCAAGGTAAACGGCCAAAGGATAAAAATCTATTTGGGGCAAGCTAAAAGTTTTAACAAGGTGATAGAGGATTGAACTCTTGGTGAAGTCTGAGTAACCAAGGGGTCCGCGTCAAACCTTGACATTAAATCAAGCGCTGCTTGGGCGGCAACCCAAGATGTATAATCTAGCCAACTCTACGAATTTAATTTTTGATATAGGGAGTTTTTCTTGAATTTGTAGTTTTCTAGATAGATGTTTATTAATTTTGCATTTTACTGTTGGCTAGACAAAGATAGAAGAGGTTCCGTGTCAAAAAAGTGTCCAAAAAATGTAAAAAGGAAGTCCTAATATTTGGTACTTGTACAGGGGAGAAAAAGAAAATTCTTCAGAAATATAGATAATGCAGTGGTCTACTGGTCCCATCGGTGGTCCGTTGGTCCACCCACGGACTGTAGGTGGCATCCGTAGATCTCAAGTATGTTTTTTGATTTCTACTAAGTGTTGCAGTGAACCACGGTCCCCATCAACTGACCGTAGGTCGACCCACGGATCGTCAACAAGGTTTCATGGGTCCAAGTTAGGGTTACAGTTGACCCGATCAGGACCCCATTAAAATAAAACCTTTCATTTCAAATACATTTCCCACTTCCATCTTTTCCCCCAAACCGTTTCCAACTATTACTACACCCAAAAGACCCCTCAAACTGCCCAATTACATCCATAAAATCCTCCCATTCCATTTCTAATCACTTCCTAATTCCTCTTCCTCCATATTGCTCCCAAATTCTCCATTTTCTCTCCTAAATTACTCCATTTCCACAAGGCAATCAAGGTCCGGGTTCGTTGTCAAGTTCGGTCTTAGGAGAACATTGTTACTGCATCACACACTAATTGACTTTACTTACTTGGAAGGTAAACGATTTCACTAGAACTTTCAATGCCTTTTTTTTCATTTTTTAATCATGAAGTCACAAAGTTGAACTTGACCTTGGGTAGTTAATTATTTATTTAATTGATGAAAGTTGGTTTAGATACTACCTTTGAGATGCTGGTGTGTGAATGTGTTGTAGAATTCAGTTGAAAAATTGGGTTTGATAGGTCTAGTTGGAGGTTGGGACTAAGGTTTTTGTTGTCTCGTTATAGATAATTGAATTTTGCATAATCTAAACTCTAAGGATGATAAAGTACCGCATAATATGTTGAAATGCATGTTTAGACATGAAGAAATTGGTGATTGTTGTGTTAATTTTGTTATATGTGAATTATGGAAATCACACTACCTAGCACAACACTGGTTAATGGCCTCAACCGACGGACGGTAGGTCCACCTACGGACCATAGGCCGTGGTCCGTCAACTGCATTCACACAAATATTGGTTAAGTTACGAACCACGGTGTGGACAATGTTCCATTTTGAAAATGTGCTAGATCTATAGTCTGAATGAGTTGAATGTGTTCGATCTTCATATGACATGATAAGAACCGGTACGATAAAATGCTTAACTAAAACATGACCTCGGTGCTTCAATAATTCAATAATTAAACAATGTGCCAAGAGTGTGTGAGATGATGTTGTATGCTCATGCAGTGTGTGACAATCTGGAACTTGCCCCATTGGTCTTGCCAAGACAATCTAGGCTAGGAATTGAGAAATGATCATAGGCCTTTGTTAAAATAAATCCACTTAAGCCTAAAATGATTCAACCAAAAGAAATAAATGCTCCCTCTGATGCAAATGTTTGAGCCTAATGTAGACCACTTCTTTCAATACACCTAACTGTCCTTCCCAAAAAAGATTGTTTTGGCCCTGGTCCCTCCTTGGACATGTGCACCTTAACTTATGCCGAAAGCCTAAGTTGAGGGTGTCTAATTCAAAAGTTACCTTCATCTCGACCCAGGTCCGACCGTGGACAATGTGCACCTCAACTCATGCCAAATACATAAGTTGAAGGTGACTATGAAAAAAGGAAACCGAAAGAAGGGTATGAAAAGAGTTGGGTGTAGAAGAAGAAAATTGATAGAAAAAGATGTGACTGAATTCAAAATAAACAAAGAAAGAGTGAAAATGAGGTTGAATAACATAAAAAGAAAAGTGAAAAAGAATAATGAAAAAGGCAAGTCACATTTGTGCTGAAGAAAGTCAAGGAAAAGAGAAAACAATAAAAATATGTCAGAATTTGTTGAGAAAAGAGGCAAATAGCCAATGTAATATCAAGGAGGATAGAAAAGTCACTAAAAATATCCAAATGTATCCTATCTGACCCTGAGCCGACGTTACAAGCTAAGAAAGTCCTATAGTGATCCTAGTGACTAGTTTGGAGAGTCTATGCAGTGA
Source organism: Solanum gracilifrons (assembly GCA_029582605.1). Taxonomy (NCBI): domain Eukaryota; kingdom Viridiplantae; phylum Streptophyta; class Magnoliopsida; order Solanales; family Solanaceae; genus Solanum; species Solanum gracilifrons. The sequence continues at coordinate 53,680 of JAJOOH010013374.1, forward strand.
AAATAAGGGCAAGCCTACGGTATTGACCACTAACTGTATTGAATTCACTTCTGAGCGTGAGTATTTACTGAATCCTTAAGCTATCTGATGATTGTGTGAAAAAGGATTTCTTTGAAGTGAGGGTAATAGTTACATTGTTGGAGAGTACGTACCTTGGTGATTATTGAAAGTGTATGTGATGAAGTCTATTGGTCTGTCTATGTCATGTTCCGATCTGCATAAGTTAGCTTATTGAGTCTAAATTGAAAGATTTGCACTAAGTAAAAGACTTGATTGAGAAAGTCATGTTATTGCTTGAGTTTGTATGTTTGTTTCAACATAAGTGTCGTTTAGAGTTATAGTGTGTCCCTTGAGGAAAAATTATGTGTCTGAGATTTCGACGCATTTAGGGCTATGTTGTGATAGTATAAATTTCCTCAAATGCCGAATTTATACGCTAAACTAATGTTAGAGTGTAGATTTTCAGCATTATAGGCTAAGGAGGAAGTCAAGGACACTACCACACAAAAAGGAACCGACAAGCTGAAGAAGTAGAGAAAAGTTATCCTAGTGATCGCCAAGACCACTCGGCGGTCCGCCGAGTGGCTCTTAACCCACCCTATTTTACAGAACACCACCTCTGAGACTAGAGAAATTTGGGCGAAAGGTGTTCTCTATTGGCTATTCGCCGAATAGATCGGCAAGAAGAGGGCTTGTGTCCGCCGAAGTGTACAAGACTATTTGTGAAGCTGCAAGAAGAGTAGGGATAAAAAGGAACAAAGGATGCATCATCGAACCACTAGGCCAACCCCGACATAGACCGCCGAAAGTTACAATATAAAATAGATGAAAAACTGAGCTAAGAGGTCAATGGAAAAAAGTGATCGGCGATGCGACAACTAATTGGCAAAGCCTAACTTTCCTCGCCGATTGGCCCCAAAAAGGCCAAATTTTGGATCAATATAAATTGACATTTTTGAAGAGAGAGAAGGCATTCTAAGTATTGGGGAAAGAGCGATTGAGAACAAAAACAACATTTTTGTTGGTTTGAAGTATTTTTTTTTTAGATTTCAAGTTGAGTGTTGTAATTAAAGAAATATTTATTCATTTTAAGAATTTGGAAAACAATACCCAGCTATGGAGCATGCAATAAGTATTGAATTTTCTCCTTTAATGATGAATAGCTAAAATCCCACTCTTGGGAGTTTGACCATGTCAATAATGGCTTAATTTTGTTGAGTGGGTGTTAGAAATTATTGATTGTAGTGATAATTCTAAGTGTGTCCGATATATAGTTGCCGTTAAATCGATTTGTTGAATGTTTATTTCAATGTGATTTACTGTTTTATGCTTTCTTGAGACAGAGGTGTAAAACCAAGGTGATAAATTAGCATTCGTAGTGATTGGGTCATTGTGGGTTCAGCTCGAGAGAGTAGATGTAGTGAGGTTGTGGATTGGTTTTCATATTTACTTTGTTGAGGATCAAAATAATTCAATTGAAATGAGGTAGTTGTTTGAGAAAAAATTATCTCACCTAAGGTCCATCCTACCCATGAAGATTTGGTAACTTTTGGTAATCACCTAGCACCCATTTAGAGAGAATTGGCAATTAGTAGGTCATTCGTCCAAGTTCCTCTTAGTTATTTGATTACTCTTATTGTTGTTGTTGTGATTTCTATCTGATATAAAAATCTCCCACCTGACATTGATGTCAACCTTTTGATTTAGTTAAAAGTCTCCAATAATTTCTATTCCTACAACTATTTAAATCGCGTTTATAACATCATAATTGAATTCGAAATTGTACCGCTCCATGTGGGATCGACCCCAACTCACTTGTTGGGTTTATACAAGATTACGACCGTCTACACCTAGTATCGCATGAGGTGTTGTTGAGTGTTAATCAAAATGGCGCCAATGCGGGGGAGTGGTGTTTAGAATTCTCTAATCGAAGTTTAAATTGTGATCCATTTGAGTTGTAGTTGAATCAAATTACCTTTGTATGCTTAGTTGTGTTGATCAGGTGACAGGATGAGTGCGAATGAAAGCACTATGAACCAACATTTTCACTTAGATGATGGTGACGACTTCTTGCGTGCGTATGAAGCTCTATTGGGAGGCGCAGGTGCTATCCGCCTACCACCGGTTGAGGACCATGTTGCATTCCATGTTACAAATACAATGCTGCAACTCTTGCAAGCGAAAGTCATATTTGGAGGGTTAGATCATGAGAACCTCCATGAGCATATTCAGAACTTTGTGGGGAAATGTTGCCCGTTCTCACTGAAGGATATTTCACAAGAAACAATTCGGCTGCGGTTGCTCCCTTTTTCTTCAATGGGGAAGCAACCAAATGGCTAGCAGAGCTACCAAGAGACTCTATTCTATCATGGGAGGAACTCACTGAGGCATTCTATGTGAGGTTCTTTCCACCCTCAAAGATGATGAAAATGCGTGATAACAAACAAAACTTCAAGCGGGTAGAAGGGGAATCAATTCAAGAAACTTGGCTGAGGTTTTGGAAGTTCCTATTACTATGTCCTACTCATGGGTTGTCGGGTGATGTGATACTTCAGTATTTTTACCAGAGTTTAGACTCAGTGAACAAAGTAGTGGCTAACCAATTGGCTCGAGGATGAATAATGTTACAATCATTTGAGATAGGCTCATCCTTTCTTGATGAAATGACAAAGATAAATCAGGCATGGTACACTCAAGAGAACCGAGTTTCCGCTTTTTGTTTTAGGAAGACGCAAGAATAACTTGACAAGGAGAAAGAGAGGGATAAGAATATATGCAAAATGCTGGCCCAAATGGAGTTTTTACGAAAACAAATGCTAGAAAATGTGGGTGATTCCAAAGAAGTAAGAAGAGTGTTGAGACTTGAGGAGGGTTCCCATACGAGCAACTTTAAGGTGGGTGGGAATCAAGGTTGGAATTCGCATAAACAAGAAGAATGAAGTCGTTACTATAAAGATTGGAGTGAACAAAACAACTCTTGGGGGAGAGAAGAGAGTCATGAAAAGCACCAAACGCAATCAAGTGACAGCCCAAGATCAAAAGGTAGTTCGGATAACTTGAGGGTGGATTAATTATTATCATGTATCCTAGACAAGGTTGAAGGATTAGATGATATGCTTAAAGAGATGAAAGTTGATTTCTCATCATTGAATAACAGAGTGAATTCTCATGCTGATGCAATCAAACAACTTGAGGATCAACTAGGCCAACTTCAGCACAATTGGAGCCTAATGTGCTTGAAGGGGGTGAGGGTGAATGCGCAACAACTTCGAGGACTGAATGTGACAAATATTTGGTAGTTGTGACTCGACGTGGAAAACTGGCGGTCTGTAGTATGAAGAATAACGATGGGGTGATATCTCATGAGTAAGAGAAAGATATTGAGGAGGCAGAGAATCCCATTCAAGCATCGAAAAAGTGATATTCTCAAAGAAAAGGAGGAATATCATAAGCAAAGCCACACCAAAGATTACAAAAATGTAATAAAAAGGGAACCGGAACATCAAAAATTGTGCAACCACTTCCCAAAATAGCTCCTCCGTTTCCTCAACGTCTCAAAAAGAAAAATGAGGAGGAGAAGTTCAAGAATTTCCTATCAGTGTTCAAGAAACTTTCAATAAATCTACCATTAGTGGAAGCATTTTTGGAGATGTCGGGTTGTGCCAAATTCATGAAGGAGCTAGTCACCAAGAAAAGAAGCATGGACTTCAAGACAATCGAGGTTTCTCATAATTGTAGTGCCATTATGACTAGAGAGATCATTAAAAATAAAGAAGATCCGAGGGAACTCACCATCCCATGCACTATCGGTATGGTTCAATTTGTTAAAGATCTATGTGATTTGGGGGCAAGTATAAATCTAATGCCCTATGCAATCTATAAGCAACTTGGGCTGGGCGAATCAAAATCCACAACAATGCGGCTTCTTATGGCGCACTGGTCGATCAAGCACCCCGTTGAGATACTCTATGATATATTGGTAAAGGTTGATCGATTCATATTTCCGGCTGATTTGTTATTCTGGATTGTGAGATTGATGCTGAAATTCCCATTATCTTGGGAAAACCAGTTTTAGCAACTGGGATAGCATTAGTGGATGTTAAAAGTGGGGAGGTACTGTTTCGGGTGAATAAAGATGAGGTCACCTTTAATGTGTGCAAATCAATGAAACACACAAGTGATATTCATGTGGTTTCAACGATTGATGTAATTGATGAAGCGGTGGCCAGTGTGAGCCATTTGATGTGTATGAGTGAACCTCTTGAGGCTATTCTTTTGAATTAATATGAAACCGAAGTTCAAGGGTATGATGAAGTGGTAGCTGCTCTATCAGGATTAGGTGAATAATCAATGAACCCATTGAAGCTAGAAATTGATCTAAAGAATCGAGAAAATCCTCTTGCTAAACCATCCACGGAGGTACCACCAAAGCTTGAGTTGAAAGTTCTCCCCGCTCATCTTCGATATACATTCTTGGGAGAAAACAACACCTTTCCCATTATAATTGCAGATGACTTTCTTGAATGGCAAGTAATATTGCTTCTTGAGGTGTTGAAAAAGAACATCAAGGCTATATGGTGGACTATCGTTGACATTGTGGGTATTCCATCTGGCATTTGCAATCACAGGATTCAACTTTATAGTGAGTGCAAACCGAGTGTCCAGCAAAAATGAGATTGCACCCACCAATGTAAGAGGTGGTGAAAAAGGAGACAATCTAGTGGTTGGATGCAGTTGTGATCTACCATATTCCGTATAGCTAATGGGTGTGTCCAGTGCAATGTTTACCCAAAAAATGTTGCATCACGGTAGTTCCAAATGAGAAAGGGGAACTTGTTTCTATGAGACCGGTAACCGGATGGAGGGTATGCATGGACTATCAGAAGTTTAACTCATGGATAGAAAAATGTAACTTTCCCATGCCTTTTATGGATCAAATGCTCGATTTGCTTTCAGAGCATGGATGGCTTGCTTCTTTGATGGTTATTCCCGGTATAATCAAATATCAATTGCACTGGAAGATAAAGATAAAACCAGTTTCACTTGTCCCTACGGTACTTTCTCTTTCTAAAGGATGCCTCTCGGGTTGTGTAATTCCCCAGTGATGTTTCAACGTTGCATGTTGTCTATTTTTGCTGATATGGTAGAGGATTCAATGGAAGTCTTCGTGGATGACTTCTCAGTTGTGGGTGACTTCTCAGTTGTGGGTGACTCTTTTGAAACATGTTTGGCACACCTTGGCCAGGCTCTTCAAAGATGCGTGGAAACCATTTTAGTCCTAAATTGGTAGAAATGTCACTTCATGGTTAGGGAAGGTATACGTTTTGGTCACAAAGTATCACAGAAGGGGTTGGAGGTTAACAAGGCAATGAATGAGGTAATTGAGAAGCTATCACCACCAATCTCAGTAAAAGGTATAGAGAGTTTCTTGGGGCATGCCGGATTCTACCGGAGATTCATCAAAGATTTCTCAAAAATTACACTCCCATTGTGAAAGTTATTTGAGAAGGAGGCCGAATTTGACTTTGATGCACATGTATGACAGCCTTTAAGTGTTTGAAAGAGAAATTAATCTCTACTATGGTGATTATTAGCCCAGATTGGTCGAAACAGTTTAAAGTGATGTGTGAAGCAAGTGGGACTGCGTTGGGTTTTATTTTAGGACGAAAGCGCAATAAGCTATTCCATCCAATCTAGTACACAAGCAAAACATTGAATGGTGCTCAACGTAACTACGTTGTTATAGAGCAAGAGTTACTTGCAGTCCAGGCATACTTATTAGGAATCAAAGTGGTAGCTCACACTGATCATGCATCCCTACGGTACCTAATGGTAAAGAAAGATGCTAAACCATGGTTGATAATATGGCTCTTAATATTGCAAGAATTTGACTTTGAAGTCAAGGGTAAAATAGGGTGCGAAAATTAGGTGGCCGATCACCTGTCTAGGTTGGAGGGCAAATAGAAAGATGAGCTTGAGTTAGACATAAATAAATCATTCCCAGATGAGCAAGTATTAATGTCCACTCTTATGCAGACTCTTTGGTATGCCGATTTTGCTAACTATGTGGTGTGTGAGCAAATGCCAGAAGTCCTGAACTTTTATCAGATGCAACGATTCTTGTTCAATGTCAAAAGATATTTCTAGGATGAATCATATTTATTTAAGGAATGTGCAGACCATATTATTCGGCGATGTGTGCCGGAAGAGGAAGTCAATAAAATTCTAAATGCTTGTCATGCTTCGCTAGTTAGTGGTCATCATAGTGGTGTGCGAACAACCACTATGATTCTTCAAAGTGGCTACTACTGGCCATTCCTCTACAAAAATGCTCATGAATTTTTCAAGAAATGCATATAATGCCAAAAGCAAGGTGGGGTGTCCAGAAAGCATGAGTTGCCTCTTAAGCCTATTCTAGAAGTTGAGTTATTCAATGTTTGGGAAATAGATTTCAAGGGGCCATTTTTGAGTTCGTTTGGTAATAAGTATATTTTAGTAGCTTTGGATTACGTTTTTAATTGGGTGTAAGCAGTGACACTTCTCAACGATAAAGGGAAGAGCGTTATTCAATTATTAAAATGCTACATCTTTACAAGATTTGGCACCCATCGGCTATTATCAATGATGGACGTTTGCATTTTTGCAACCAGTTGTTTGCTTCTGCATTGAGTAAATACGGAGTGAAACATAAAGTGGCAACACTATATCGTACTCAAACGAGTGGCCAAGTCGAGGTTGTGAATCGGGAGATTAAGTGTATCTTGGCTAAGACCGTGAATGCAAAGAGGGATGATTGGTCTCGAAAGCTAGATGATCCTCTTTGGGCATATCGCACTACTTACAAGACACCAATTGGCATGTCCCCATATCAGCTGGTTTTTAGACAATCTTGTCACCTACCGATTGAACTGGAACACAACGCACTATGGGCATTAAAGGCATAAAATCTAGATTGAGTAAATGCTTCGAAAGGGAGAGTAGATCAGCTGAACGAGATGGACAAGTTCAGGTTTAGGGCATATGAAAGTTCAGCTCTCTACAAGGAGAAAATGAAGAAATGGCACGACTCCAAAATCCTTAGGAGAGAATTTCGAGTTGGAGACTTGTGTTGCTATACAATTCTCGACTGAGACTCTTCTCGGGAAAGCTCAAGTCAAAGTGGTCTGGTCCATTTAAAGTGACGCGAGTGTTCACGAATGGGGCCATTGAAGTAGAAGGTAAGGAAGGACCAGCCTTCAAGGTGAATGGGCAATGCTTAAAGCTATATTTTGGTGAATGCCATGAGATTTCAGTGATCAAAGTGGTGTACTTCGAAGATGCTTGAAAGAATTTCAATATTGTGCCACGACATTAAATAAGGCGCTTCTTAGGAGGCAACCCAAGTGTTAGTTGTTTGAAATAATATGTGTTGAATGTGCAGGTATGGGTGATTATATGATACCAGGACCTTTTCGGCGAACCGCCGAATGGATTTGGTTATCAAGACTTTGCCCGCTTTTGTGGCACCAAAAGTAAGTTGAGACATTGGAATATTTGGCGATGTATTTAGACCACTGGACGATGCTTGGGCGAGCCCGACATTCTCCGCCCTTTTGCACAACCCTGCAGTGTCAGAGTCTTGGAAATTTTGGCGATGTTGTACGCACACTAGGCGATGCACAGATGTTGTTCGGCGCAACCGATCCCGATCGCCTATTTTTCCCAAATTGGAGTCGAAGTAGTCTGGATATTTCGGTGAACTGCATGTAAATCGGTGGTTCGCCGATTTGTTTGGCAGCCTCTGTAACCCTTCGCCTAATTGCCACCTACTGAAGATTCCTTCTCACCCTACTGTGTTTGTCCTATGCCAGTGACTCTGCTTTTTATTTTTATTTTTATTGTATTTTTTTTATTTTGTGTTGTGATTGTTCTTTGATAACATTGAGGACAATATTGGATGCTTTTTGTGGAGTGGTACCTTGTTCTTGTCTCGCATTTTCAAGTGTCGGTTGTGGTCAATATCGATGATTTGAATAGTGCTCTTAATTGAATGACATAAATGTGCAGCTTCGATGAGGCAAAAGAAGTTACATAGGCAATATGTTAACCTTAAGCATCTTGTTGTGACTAGTTGATTATCGATTAGTCTCTTATGATGAACATTGCACGCTAGCTAGAAAGTGTGAAGTCTTGTCTAATGATTGTATCAATGCCTTTTGTAGTGAGTTCGTCTTGAACATTGTATTTAATGACACCTAGAATTTGCCCCGTTGCTCCAATTGATTGAAGTGAAGCAAGCAATTGAAATGATCTGAGGTGAGAATTTTGAAGAGTGAACCAATTTGACAATATACCTCTTTTGTGGCCACCCTTGTGAGATGCTTGAGCCTTGCGTGGAATAATTTGAGGCTATCCTTTTCTTGGAAGAAACTTGTACAACTTTGATCCTTTTATCCCATCACCCATAACCTTCATGTAGTATTGGTTCGTTTGAATAGCCAACTTAGGCCAAAAGCCAAATTGGGGGGGGGGGGGGGGGGG
>JAJOOH010013375.1:0-57156 GCA_029582605.1 Solanum gracilifrons
TTACCCCCCCCCCCCCCCCCCGCCCCAATCCCCTGTCCTTTTAAGTCGTTTTCTAGCCAATTAAACAATAGTACAAGATGTGTCGTTCTCAAAATTAAGAAAAGTATTTTTCCCAACTTAGTCTTGCTATAATAAATTATGACAACAACTTTTCAAAAGGTTTTTCTTTTCCCCCTTTTTAAGGAGTGTAGTATATCGTTGAATTAGGAGTGTTTTTTTAAGACAAAAGTAAAGTGCCGCGTGGTAAAATGAAATTTTAATTAACATTCCATATATTATTTTTTTGCTTGATTTACAGGATGACTGACTATACGAGATGTGAATTCAAAGTATAATTTTTTTAATATTTTAAAAATATAACTTACATATTTAAAAATTATATAAAAATAATATAATATTTTAAAATATTTAGAAAGTATTCAACAAAAATTCTAATAAAAACATCTTTAATTATCAAATAACAAAACAAACACATCAAAATAAATTAACTATTTTTGAAGGGATATCACATCCACACCCTAAAATGGACAATGAGATCAAGGAAGTACGACATTAAACTAACACACAAGTTCAAAATATTTTTTCTCGTTGAATTGGGAGTGTTTTGGTAAAACCAAAAAATAAAAAGGCGCCGTAGTATAATGATCCTTTTATTAATACTCCATATGTTTATTTTTTGGCTTGATTTGCAGTATGATGGTCGACTATACAAAGATAAAATTAATTAATTTAATGGATTCGAAATATAAAAAATTTAATATTTTAAAAATAAAATTTACATATTTAGAAATTATATAAAAAAATAATTTACAATTTAAAATATTTAAAAAGTATCCAACAAAATTATAATTAAAAATATTTTTAATTATAAAATAAGATAAACAAATTAAAATAATTTAACTAATTTTTTTAAACAGGGTGTGTCACATCCACACCATAAAAAGACAAATAGAATGAGATTCAGGGAGTACGACATTAAGCAAATCACAAGTTCAAAATATTCTTTCTCCGTCCAGTAAATTATATTAAAATTTAATGTTCATTTTTACTTGTTCAGCTTAAAAAATAAAAAAATAATTTATTATTTTATTTTTGATACATTAAATTTATTATATTCTAAAAATGATATAATAAAACTGACATTCTAATTTATTATTTTTAAGACATGTGTTTAGTCAATACTAGATAAATAATATATTTTATTTTTTCTTGAATTTGATGTCCAATAAATGAACTACACCATAATAATACTCTATGTTTCTCAATTTATTTGATATAGTTTGATTTAACATGAAATTTAAAAAATAACAGTATGAGTATGGTTTTTACGAGCTGACGTGTGCAAGATCCAATTGATTGTTGTTCAGTTTTATTCCGTCGATGTTGAAGGTCAAATACCACACCGGCAGGCGCGGATTTTTTTATTTTCCTAATTAGTGGTCAATTCTACAACATTATCAAATTCTCTTTTGCCCCTATATAATATATGGTCATTCAAGCACACGTTTATTTTCTATATTTCATAAAATTAAATCATGTGTTACTTTGGTCGGAATTTTTTAATCTAGCAAATTACTATAGAACTTAGTGTTAGGTTAATAATTATGTCCCAGTTCATACAATGTGTTCCACTAATTTTTACTATTAATATATGCTCTTGACCTTAATTCTTGTTGACTTCTTCTAATTGACTTTTTAGGACAAAATTTTAATTGGTTTATGATAATCAGAATGAAGTCTATATATCGTCGTTTAACGTGTCTTCTTTCAATTGACCATGCAATTTAAGAATTTAAATATAATATTTGAATTTTCATGATTATAAACGTCTAGAGATGTTAGGTGTGTGTGTCGCATGTCAAAATTAGTATCCCACTCTTTTAAGATGTGATCGTGTTGGAGTAAACACGATCAAATAAATAATCAAGTTCGCGGGGGTGAGGGTGTAATTTAACTATCGTTAATTTAACGAATATCTTGATAAATCACGCCAAGTTTAGGGGTATTTATACCTTTTCTAAACTAGTTAAAAGCAAAACCAAAATCTATAAAAGAAGATTAAGGTGTTACTTAACACTTAACAGTATAGACGTGCATATCATTACCAATCATTTGCTCGAAGAGGGATATTTTTGTTTTGTTTGCCTTGAAAATTATGTTCACTACATCAAAATTGATTTAGCATCAATTAATTAATTGCAATAACTTAATTATTGCTAAATATATTTTTTTAGAGGCAATTAAACTCTTTGTATATGTTTCTAGCTAAAACTTATAGCGACATTTTATTTTATTAATATGCATATTTGTTACCGTTAATTAATTAGCGGTCTGTCTTTTTTTTTTGTTGTAGTGATGTATAGTGATCTTAGATATTCTTGGGTAAAGAAAACAGGTCAAAGTAAATCTATAACTTCTTACATATATAATATTGATAAATTAATGAAGAGTTAATTTACCGCAGAAACTTTATTACTACTTGATTACTCTAGTCTCTAGCTCCATGTAGAGAGCAAGTTGACCTAGCCGTTATAACGTGTACTCCCCGCTTTAATATGCTTATTCTATTTTAACTTGATACGAAATTTAAAAAAAATTAAAATTACATCAAATGTCTTAAAATATCTTTTAATGTTATGGTTTTAAGCATGTCATTTGGAAAGTTTAAACTAAAAAGTTGCTACAAAAGGGAATTAAAGAGACATTCGTTTTTAATTGAACTAAAAGAAAAATAGGACAAACAAATTGAAACTGACTGATGAGTTAAGTAATTAAGCAACCAAGTTTTCTTTACTACAATTAACTTGTCTTTTCACGACGATATATATACGTAAACCATCCATGAATAATTAAGAATCTAACTTTCCACTCGACGTAAACAATCACAAAGACATATTATAAATTGCATGCATACGTACATGAACTAAGCAACTTCATCATATATATATACCATGCATGCAACGAAGACAAATAATTAAAAAATTACACTCCTTGTATATATTTATATATTTATAGAAATGACAAGACAAATACACTTGACGAATAACCACCTTGCATTGATCAATGATCAGTAGTTAATTATATATAATCTTACCATCATCAATGAAACCTTCTTAAGATCATCATTTATGTAAATCCCTCTTAAAGTAAAAACAACAACTTATTCATTAACTAATAAGACATTACTGATGTAGACCTGCTCATCATTGCTGGCTTATATACTGTATACTATATATCTTTTTTTCCGGCAAAAACAATTACTATAAGAAAACCGGAAACAATTACTACGTACCATATTGGACAAAACTCAGCTAGCATATATATATACCAATATGCTGCTGGTTAATTAACCAATTCGTACTAGTATATATTGAGTTTTAGTTAAAAGTTCCAGAGGAAGGATTGTTGAGAATAATGTTCATCGCCGCCATTGCCAGTATCATCATCATCATAATTAGGAGTTGTTCTTTGCGGAAAATGTGGTGGTGAGTAGAGATTACTTGATAAATTAATATCGAGTACTCCTCCTGCTCCTATTCCTGCTCCGGGATAATATGGATCACAAAAAAATTCAGGTGGAGGCCCACTTGCATTATATGGATAATTTTCCATCATATCATTATAAAAAGCCCAGTCCATTTCAGCAACAGTACTAGTCCCCATTTGGACCACCATAGGTGGTACATCACAACTACTAGTTGTTGATAGCGAAATCTCATCTTTTTCCATATTTATCACGTGTGAATTAATATTTCCAATATTGCCCTCATGATCATCACGCTGTATCTCCTGTACCACTGACGGCGAGTAATCATTCGCAAATCTAGCTGCTACAGCCTGTATCTCCACGGGCGAAAGCCTTTGTCCACCGGATATATCCGGCGGACTATCAGGGAAATTAAACTTAGCTTTCGGCCCGCGGAGGCAGAACTGTGCAGCATCAAAAGCCCTTGCGGCTTTCTCAGCAGAATCGTATGAACCTAACCAAATCCTGTCGCGGCTGTTAGGCAATCTGACTTCAGAAACCCATTTCCCCCATTTTCTCAACCGAACTCCTTTGAACTTTGGCTGATCATGAGTAAGGTTGGCTTCCATGGATGATTTAGAGGTAGTAATAGATTACTATTATGATGAGAGTGGACCCTGCAGATGAACGAGATAATTATAATCGAAAAGACCATTGGAGGGAAAATTATTAAAAACAGTTTAGATATTTATATGTATGTATTGATGAAGGAATGAAAATGGTAGTATAGGGGGCCGGTGACATTTGTCAAAATTGGTCCAAAGTCTTGAAGCGTGTGGACATTTAAAATTCAAGCTACAAGTCCAAATGAGCGTAAAGAGAGTGTGCATATGTGTTTCATGGCTCGGTGGGAGGAACCAAATTTGTGAGCTATTTAATGACGTCACATCTTGATTTGGCCAATTAATATTTATTTCCCCTTTATTAACCATTAATAATTAACCTTCTCCTAAATTAAAGAAAAAAGTATCGATAATATCCTTAATAGGGGTGTTCATGATTTGGATAAAAACCGATTCAAATCGAAAAACCAAATCAAACCGATAAAATAAAATCGATTTTATTTGGGTTTGATTTAGTTTGGTTTTAGGTTTTTGAAAACCGATAGTATTTGATTTGGTTATGGTTTTATTCGAAAAAAATGAAGAAATAATCGAACCGAACCGATGAATTATATACATATATTTAATAAATATACATACTTAATATATTATTTTTATAAACAATTTTAAAGATCTTATACATATTTTCATTAAAATTTCTTTTATAATTTACTTATTGAAAGCAAAAATATTCAAGATGAAATATTTATCTTATTGATTTCATGCATATGAGTGTCTATGACAATTCTTTGTGGGACTGAAAATGTTATTGTCTCTTCCTTCTAGGCCAATGTAATGAATTTTAAAGTTTTATTGATAGTAAATTTAGTGATCAAAAGTTCAATAATTTAAGTCATTCTAACTGTTTTTCGTTTTGAATTGATTGTTGTCACTTTTTTAACATTTTGAATGAATTGTTTCTTTTATTTTTGTGTACGGTTAATAACCGAACTAAACCAAACTGAAACCGATAACCACCAAATCGATAAATGTATATTATATTTAGTTTGGTTTGGTTTTGATAATTTTAAAACCGATTAAGTTGATTTGGTTTTGATTTTGACGAATAACCGATCCAAACCGACCCGTGAACACCCCTAATCCTTAAACTCTGTTTGAATTTCTTAGTTTTATCTTTGAACTAGTGGCAGTTTTAAAAATATCCAAATACTTGATTGATTAAACTTAAATACACCATCAATCTTGTAACACGAGTGAAATACATCCCTAAATAATTCTCGCTAAATTTAGGAGTGTTTTCAATACTTTTCTCAACTTTTTATTAAGAGTCCTGCTACAAGAGTTTATAACTACTTACTAAGTCATGTGGCAGATCAAGGGTGTATATAAGTTTAGTTAGTGAAATGGAGCTAAGGTTATCAATAGTTCCAAGATGAAACTAATAATTTGCACCAAATTCAAAGTGTTTTCAATACCTCTCTATTTTAAATTATAAACTAATTAGCCAGGCTATCAGTAGGGGATCGATATTATATTTATCCTCTGACCCTTAATTACCTAAAAGTAATTTTAAGTTGAGAATTATGTTTATTCTATCCTAGCATAGAATAGATATATAACAAATTTATGTGGTAAAAAGGTTGTTGAAATATATGATTTCTTTGGCATGGTTATTTTATCAAACAGGAAGAAAAGATTTTTAATCCCTATAATCGATAATTAGCGAGATAAAATATTTTTAAATCATTTTTTACTATACGAAAAAATTAAAAGGGATGTTATGCTTGAAAACACGGTAAAATTTACATATTACATCGGATGATTTACATCAAAGCAATTAACGTAAGATATGTCTTTGTTTCATATACTTCTATCACTTCTTAAATATAGCTAAGTATTAATGCATATTCTTAATTCATTAAATCAGTTGACTATAGTAAATTGAATTAATTTATATAAACATTCGATGTGAATAAGTTTGTTTCTCAACGATTGAAAAGTAAAAGTAAGAATACATATACCAATCTAATTAGTGCAAGTATGTGCCTTTTGTATACATGTTTATACTTAACTACTATGGTCAAGTGTGTACGGTAAGCTGACCTTCCGTCCAAGATAAGTCATTCTATTTGGAAAAGAATTACTCAAGCATGACATAAATTTTATTACACTTTGTAAAAAATATATTCATTAAACAATTTCGTCAAAATGTAATTCCCATATTATATTTACACATTATGTTTCAATATAAAATCGTTCACGATCCAAATTACTATGACACAGAAAAATAATTTTGAAATATAATGCGTATGATTTCTTGATACTATATTTGGTTGGGTATTTTTTTCCCGCATATAAGAAGACTTGAAATTAGTTTTATTATAATTTTAATGTTATTTCTATGCCACATTTAAAGTGGGATGACAATCTCTGATCAATTGGCTATGTCACTAAATAATGTCGTACGATTTACTCATCATATCATGATTTCAGCACTAAAAACAAAGTATAATCTCATATTTTTTAAAGATATTCCACATGATATATTAAGACCACAAGCAGAGATAGAGTCAGAAACTCAGAACATTATGATTCAATATAACTCATTCACGAACCAAACGACTACGACGAAGAAAAATAATCCTCAAATTTAATGCATATGATTTCTTGATACTATATTTGGTTGGGGTTTTTTTTCGGTTTATAAGAAGACTTGAAATTTGTTTTTCCATAATTTTAATGTTATTTCTATGCTACATTCAATGTGGGATGACAATATCTGATCAATTGGCTATGTCACTAAATAATATCGTACGATTTACTCCTCGTCCCACATTTCTTTAAAGAAGATATCCCACATGATATATTAAAATCACAAGTAGAGATGGAGTCAGAAACTCAGAATATTAAATTTGGGGATTCTGAATTCTAACCATTTAAATTATTGAGTTTTAAATTAATAATTTTCTATATTAAATAATATTTTTTTTTTAAATATAATATTTAGATCAAAACTATGGAATTTAATCAAACCCATAAATTATTTTCTAAATATTATCTATTTAAGACTACTATTTTAAAAATAATAATTATAACCACCACATAGAAATTAAAAAATAAAAGAGAGAGAGAGAGACAGAGAGAGAAGAAGAAGAAGAAGAAGGAAAAGGTAAGATGAACCTTCGCTGCAAGCACACATAATGATCGAATTAGTTTTTCACTTTGACATAGGATCCGGCTCCCCTCCATTATTTATTTCCTTCATTTTGTCAAGTGCACGTCTAGATGAAAGACATATGTCTTATTTAAAGTTTAAAGGTCAATATTATATTATATTAACAAACATCATAATCATAGTCAAGTCAACTAATTTTAGAAAACTACTCTCCAAATTTGATAAGAATTACAATATATTTCATATAAAATTTTGATATTTATTAATATCATTAATTTCATCTTATATATATATAAGAACAAATTAATGATATTAATAAATATCAAATTTTGTATGGAATATATTGTAATTCTTACTAAATTTAGAGAGTAATTTTCTAAAATTTGTTTTAGAGAGTAATTCTTTTTAAATAGAGTTTTACTAACTAAAAATAAGTAGCACTAACTCCTACTATCACTCAACTACTAATAAATCGAAAGGATTCTACTATTTTTATTCAACCAACTACTTATGTGCTAAAGATTAAGTCAATTGAAATACTAAAGACTGAATAAAGGAGAACAATAACCATGTTAGAACAAAAATACTCAAGAAACTGATTTGAAGAATAAAAATTGAGTGAACTTATGAAATTCCAGCTTAGTATTAATTTGCATAAAATCTGAATTTATACAAAGAAAAATCTAACCATTTCCTATCTAGTAGCCACTAACAACCATAAAAGGGGCCACTAACAGCCATTAAAGGGGCCACTAACTTCAGAAAGTTGAGCAACTAAAGTTGATTAAGTCTAGCTTAAAAATAGGAAGCACTGAAATAAGTAAAAAACAGTAAAAAAACAGTAAAAATAATAAGCTGGAAAAATGCCAATTTTCTAACAAACCAACAATATATACTAAAGAGTAACTAGTAAAAATGGAATGGAAGTCTCAATGATTTTTTAAAAAATGATTTAATCATATCAAATTAAACTGATTTTTAGGTGTTTTTAAAAAATAAAATTGAAGATTTCAATATAAATTTGTGATCATATCGAATAATTAAGGGAAAAAAGACAAATATACCCCCAAACTATCGTAAATGATATGCAAATATCCTCCGTCACACTTTTGGGACATTGGTGTCCCTGCCGTCAAAAAACTGTAGCATGTATGTCATTCACTCTAACGAAAAACTAAATAGGGACACGTGGCACAATCTTATCCATCAATAAATATCGGATCGGTGGATAAGATTATGACACGTGTATGTCCGTTAGTATAAAGGATATATATGTTTTAATTTTTGGACGGCAGGGGCAGCAATATCCCAAAAGTATGACGGATGGTATTTGCATACCATTTACGATAGTTCGGGAGTATATTTATCCTTTTCCCAATAATTAAGGTGAATCTTTTGTTTTACAAGAAATATTTTTTTTAAAATTACCGAATCAAATATGTACAAATATAAAAAAAAAAATTATATGTTAAATTTATAGTACATATCAAAAAAATTCTCTTTAACTTTGGTACTTGAGCCTTGAGGTAAATTTCGTAAAAATAATTATATAATGTTAAATTCAAAACATATATATGCGGCTATAACAATTCAAATTCAAGTACTCCCTTTTTCTCTAATTACTTATCTGCTTTTAAATTGATACACTATTAAAAAATAATGATTGACATAATAAATTTATTATTTTACCCTTATTAATTACGAAGTGAATGAATTAAAAACTTAAATTTTTAAAAAGTTCTACTTTTTTCTTTAATAGTACTAATTTGTTCTTTGTGATTATTTAACAGAAATACATTAAATCATCTTTGAAATTGATAGCAAAACTTATTTTAACATTTTAATTAGGCGGAATGACCTGGGAGACTCTTGTACTTGACTCCGTTTGTAAGTTGGACTCTTATACTCACCACTTTGTCAATTGAACCCTTATACTGATTGAAACAAAATATTTTAAGCACTTCTGACCATTGACCAAACTTACGTGGCATTACGTGGACCAATTTGAAAAAAAAAGTGATTGCACGCGTCTTAAGGCGAATAAACATTATACTTTATATTAAAAACAAAAGAGATTTAAAATAATTTCCAGCCCCTCCGCCCGCTCCCCCAGAACCATCACCAACAAATTTCTCAACTTTCTTCTTCCCAAACCATTCAGCCCACCTTCTCCTTCTTCTGTGAAACCACAACCACCACCTACTTCTTCTTCTTCGGCTTAACATCAGCCCTCCACCCTTACCCCCACCCCAACCAACAAAATCCATTCCTAAATGCTCCCATAAAATTTTGCTCTTTGCTACAAATCATACCACCCAAGCTCTTCTCTGCTAGATTTTCATTTCCAAAACTTCAATTTTGTAACTATTTTTCGAATCTTATATGAGATAATGTTAAGAATGATGATGGATATTGATAAATTGAAAAAAAATCACGAATAAGCTTGAAGAACAATAAATGGTTTTTGTTAATTTATGAAATTAATTTAAAATTATGATGAAAAATTATTGGGTTTGTATTTGTGAATTTATTGTAAAAATTCAATTCAATAGGAAGAATTACACTTGTCAGTTGTTTGGCATGAATTTTGTCCTCAATTGTGATTTGTGAGCAAATATTGAAGAACATAATAATGAAAATTTTCAGAATGTTTTTTTATTTTATAAAAAAACATGTAATTTCTTATGTGTTATTAAAAATGACATGGAATCCTACAAAATGGCATGGCATTTCACGTGTAAATGATTGTGCTATACGTGCACATATCAAATGAGAAAAGGGTTTAAATTATAATGTTTTAATTAATTTAAAGGTTCAGTTGACAAAATCATGAATATAAAGGTCTAACTGACAAACGGAGTCAAGTACAGGAGTTTCTCAGGTCATTCCGCATTTTAATTATATGAACATTTAAAACACTCCTTAATAACTTTCAAGTGAATTAAATATCCCATAAGGGGTGAATATAGTAGAGCGAGTGCACTCACTCTTCTATAAGTGTGTGAAATAATAATTAAAAAGAAATCGAATGATAAAATCGTACATATACCATTTTTATTGGTCAATATATAACTATTTTTTTTACTTTATTTTTATAAATAAAATTTTTAAAAATAAAATTTGTAGATTTCATTTTTTTTTTTTAAATATTCAATTTTTTCTACCTCTTTATTTTGTTGCTATCCCCAAATATCTTCTTTCCCATTGGAGCACTCTTTATACTTTTGTTCTTCCATATTAGTCATTTCTTCCTTCATCATCATCCCTCACCTCATCAATCCTTCATTTATCCACAAAATTTAGCATTAACATCATATTATTGAATGCAAACTTTCTTGAATTTTGAGTAATCCATTTTGATTTCTATTACTCCAATTATGATGGAAAAATTGTGGGTCTATCAACTTTGTTATACAACCTTTATTTTTCATTTGAGTTGTCAAGAAAAATATGGCTTCTAAAAAATACCATTTTCCCCGGTTAGATTTATGGGTGAGGGAGAGGGTTCGAAGAAAAAAAGTAATATATATTACTACTTTTCTTTAAACAATTGATGAATGGTGAAGAAAAAAAATAACTATTGAAGGCTGGCAACGATAGAAAAAAAACTCAATGAAAGCTGGAAATGGCAAAAATCAAGGAAGAGAAAGAGTGTGTGGGGGTAGAAGAGAAGGGATTGAAGAAGGTGGGGCCCACGTTAATTTTTAAAAAAAATATTAATGGAAATAGGTCCACATTTTAAATTTTGATTTTAGAGAATGCATTTTTTAATTAATTAATTGATTAGTGTATGAATTTTAAAGTGTTTTAAGGTAAAAGGTGAATAAGCAAAAAAATAAATAAAAAATTAATGACGTGGTGTTTACATGACTGTGATATGGTGCTTACATGGCTCTGATGTGGCGGGTGAAAGTGGTATCATGGTGGTACATAATCTACTTGAAAGATGTTAGGTGGGGGAGGGGGGTTATTTTTTAATGCCCATTTTGTTAAAGTTCTAAAGTAAATTTTGATACCAAGTTTAGAAGAAACTTGATGTATTCTCTCGTTATCTATAGTTTAATTTTCGCAACAAAAGACATACTCAATCTATCGGCATTAGTTATAGGCTAATAGATCATGAGATAAAATTTTACAATGTTTGCTTTCTATATTTATAATCACAAATTATTATTTTTCAAAAATAAAAACAATTGTAGATCTTTTTGAATTTTTTATAGTCAATTACATATAATAAAATAGTTCTTTGGTAGAACAATTATCCTCCTTACCATTTGGCATTTACAAACGATTTTAAAGTACAGTAACTTAATTGTTTAACAAAACTAATTATAAATTTCAATTTAAAATTAATATAAATTGTCATACGTCTTTTTATAATTAAAGTGATGCATCATATAATTATGATAAACATAATGAGTATATTGCTTATGTTAATTGACACTGTAGGATATAATAAAGGGAAAAATACTTTCATTCTATGATATTATAACTTTTTCATATTTAATTCTCTCACATTTTATCATTTTAACGATTGTGATACATTAGATGACATTTAAAAAATCAAAATTAACCAAATCATATCAAAATTGCATCTTTTTTTATATTCTTAAACTTAG
Source organism: Solanum gracilifrons (assembly GCA_029582605.1). NCBI lineage: Eukaryota > Viridiplantae > Streptophyta > Magnoliopsida > Solanales > Solanaceae > Solanum > Solanum gracilifrons. The sequence continues at coordinate 11,884 of JAJOOH010013375.1, forward strand.
TGTTCAATGGACGAATTTAGTAGGTAGTTTGTGAAGAACATGAACCTGTGATTTTTTTCGCAAAACTTGATATTTTATGTATATATTTTTTAGAATTAATCTAATATAAAAGGCTTAGTGATTCACTTTATTGAAATCTAAGTTATTGACCCCATCTCCTTCACCTCTATCGCTATCAAGTCAAAATCAAATAAACAAATTGAGATGGAGAGTCGGGGAGTATTGTATCATCTCCCCGTCCTTCTCTGTCTCTGCTGGAGTATTTTTGTTTCCATTATAATAAATAAATACACTTTGTTAAGTAAAGGAATTAAAAGGAAAGAAATAAGAGTTGAAGGATCAGCTTTAAAATCTGATAATACATGAAGCAAAATATAGGAAATCAGTGAAACCAAAGTTAAGAAAGGATTATCATCTTCCCCAAATCACTTACCAAAATATATGAACACCACATTTGGCACATCTAGTTAATATATATAAAAGTAAACAAAAATAATTATCGAACAATATTATATCACTATCAAAGTCATCATTACAGAAAACATAGCCTAGTTCAAATTTTCTCCATACCATGAAACTGATCAACAATTGCAGCATCTGATACACTTTCAAATACTTCATATTCGATGTAACAGACTAAACAATCATTGAAAAAATCTTCATCAATTTTTTTGCGCATTTCATTTTTGATCTTTTTCACAAAAGAGAATGATCTTTCCACACTTGCATCGGCAACTGGAAGAATCAAACTCAACTTCAAAAGCAAATAAACCAATGGCCATGTTAAATGCAACTTTTTCTGAACAAACATCTTAGAAAGATCGCCAAGTCCCTTCAAGTTTTGAGAACTTATTGTCACACTGTCGCATATAAACAATGTAATTATCAAGGTGGCAACTGAGTTCTTGAAGTTTGTCGTCACTAAATTCATTTGGATAATAATTTGCTAATCTCATTATTTTGTCCTTGTCATAATTAGCAAACGAATTTACTGGGCTCAAACTAGTCATGCCAAGAAGTAAGTCATTACTCACCGTATCAAAACACCTGTCAAGCTCTTGCAATTGTGAATCAATAATAGCATCAAAAACTTTCACGCGGTAGTGATGTGAATATGTGACGGTAGATACCTTGTGCTTCAATCCTCTAGGGATAACATAGAGGTCATCCATTTTAGGAATCAAAATATCATGTTTGACACAGAATGAAGAGACATCATCCATCAAATGTTCCCATTCACCATCTCTCATCATTTCAAATTGTCTCTTTGTCGTGCCAACGAGCTTCAAAGCATTTACAATATCTTGATCTTTTCTTTGTAAGACTATATCCAACTCATTTGTGATCAACAGTACTTTGAACATCACGTGTAGCATATAAACAAACTCAAATGATTGTAGGTCATCCAAAAGATTATCTGCCCACATTCTCTCAGAAGAGCATACATCATCAGTCGCAATAACTTCTAATATGTGAACAACTGATGGAAATATAGTAATGAAACTACGTAATGTTTCAAAATAAGATTCCAAAGGAGCATTACCTGATCTCTCAAGCTCATCATACTTCTGATTGAAGTCTCGCCCAGTAAGAATTTTACCAAACTTTAGCACCTCTTCCAAATTTTCAACTTGATTTTCTTGTGAAAAATCTTGGCGCTCAAAAGAAACTCCTATCACTTTCAACATAAAAGAGAGCATACCAAAGAAATCATCAACATCACGTTGTCTTTTAGCAATAGATACAAGTGTCAAATGTAGTGGTTGGGCAAAGTGATGAGTGCAATATGCCTACAGGTTATCTTGTAAAATCAGAGTCTTAAGATCATTGATCTCTCTTTCCATGTTAGTGTCTCCATTATACCCTTGTGCACGTATCTTAGATGGACTGAGTGAGTAACTCGTAATCAAAGAATCTATAGTTTCTTTCAATGATTGTGCAGAGTTATCATTAACGTGGACAACACCAATGAAGCGTTCCATCAGAATACCCTTTTGGTTAACATAGCGTAAAACAATTGTCATTTCTTCCTCATCACACGAACCGTCTGACTTGTCAACTAATATTCCAAAATAATCTCCATTTAAGTCTTCAACAATCCTTTTAATTGTTTCCTTTGCACAAACATTCACAATGTTTTTCAGGACACTTGGGGCAATCATGTTTTGAAGCATTTCAGCATTTTCTGATATAACTCTTCCCACATCAGGAACGACGTGATTCCCATACCATTCCAAGAATGCTTCAAAATTACCTTTGTCCCCCAAACATTTTCTTTCCTCATCAGTCAAAAATGGCAATCCTTGTTTCAAATGAACCTTGCTACATCAATTAAAGCATTTAAGAGAATTTGATACTCACTTTTAGCTTTCTCCGAGTGTTTGTCATTTGATAAGTTCAAAAGAGCAGGACTATTGACATTGGGATCACTCTGATCTTCTAAGTTTGCAGTATCCATCTGTGCAGTAACTTCCTTGAAACCGAAAAAAATTCAATAATTCAAAGACTTATTTCAAATAAAAACATTTCAAGTTCAACAATACAATAATTTAAAACGTGATAATTTATCCACAAAAAAAAATGAATCAAGTTCTTTTTTTTTATACAGGCAGAACCAATGGTAACAGGTGTATTTTGACTAAAACAATGATCCATCTGTCCTCCGTGTATATAAAAAAAATTCTTGTCATGTGTTTGATATCACTTAAAATACTAAAAAGTCTAGGGTCTCTCACAAATATTTTCTCAATCTTCACAAGTAGGGCTAATGTGTGCATACTCGCTATCTCTCAAAACTTCACTTGTGAAATTACACTAGATATATTGTTGTTAATGTGTTTGACATTAATTGAAATACTAAAAAGATGAGCATCTATCAAAAACAATCTCGATAAGGTGTGCATAGCCACTACCTTCCCCAGATTCCACTTGTAAAATTACACGTGATATGTTGTTGATGTTGTTACAAATACTAAATTATTTATTCTAACTTTCAACCTTTACTTCTCTCATGAAACGCAGATTGAAAAATACTAAAAATAATCTTGAAAAATATAAATCCTTTAATAAGAACGACAGTGTAGAATAAAAGAGCAAAAAAATGGGTACTGAATCGAGCTCGATGGTCGAATGAGAACTTTCTTTTGCTGCTTCTCTTTGGCGCCGTTGTGTGCTATTTTTCTTGTTTGTTTATTTGCTTCTCTACAATTGATAGGGTTTTATTTCTTTCCTTAATTTTTTTTTTCTTTTCGAATTCATCCTCTGTTTTCCTATTACTACTCTTTTTCTTTTTCCCCTTGTTCTCCCCCTCTTTTAAAAAAGAGATTATTTACCAATTAAAATGTTCATATTTCCACTTGAACAAAAATACTATAGTAAAATCAACATTATTTAAAGTTAAAAAATAAAGAGTGACAGAAGTGCTAAAAAATATATTAATGGATGTCATTCAATTTTACATAGGACCCTGGGTATAGTTTCTGAAGGTATTTTAGGGGATTTTTTTTGACAAAATCTGTTTGGCTATAGAATTTAATTTGTTTATTTCAAAACATGTAGACGATTTTGTATTGGAAAAAATTGGCTAAAACATATGGTGTGCAAAAGGTGATCTACTATGTAGTCTTCTTGACATGACATATCAAGTCAAGAGGGCGAGGCTCCCAGCAATGGGGGGAAAGGGGAGTGGGTAGGCGGGCTCCTTTCACTTGACTGGTTAGTTAGGACTTTTTTCTACGATGTTCGAGATCTTTGTCTCGCAGAGGGCGAAATGAGATCTTGGAACAAGGTCAGAGACGTTGGACGGACCAGTTTCTTCTGATTCCAATGATAGATGGATGGTCAGGTCGGTAACATATGGATGGACTTAGGGGTGGCTCAACATAATATGAAGCCTAAAGCGAAATTTTAATTAAAGACCTAAAATTTAAATAAATTTCATCCATATTTATTTATTTTTCTAAATTTTTAGATGTAAATTATTACTTAATATCTTTTTTATAAATGATTTTTTCAAATACTTTTTTTTTATTTTTAGATAAGATTTTATCAATTCAACATTGACAAACATCATTTTATTGAGATAATTATTATATGAATCGATAACATAGTTCTATAAGTAATAAGTTGATAAATTTTAAATATAGATAAGAGTTAGAATCATAGAATCTGATTCAAAAAGTTGATAACTTGATATACCCTACTTTAATATGAAAAGTTACAAAGAAATAAAAAAATATTTGTAATTTACTTTATTAAATACTTTTCGGCTATTGATTCATATTTTTGACATAGTATTACTCTAACTATCAAAAATTTGAACAAATAGAGTGCAAGAGGAATTAAAAAAAGGATAAATAATGTGAGTGCTAGCAAACAAAATATATATATATATATATATTTTTTATATATATATATTTTTTTTTCTATAAATAATTAAATTTTTTTCATAAAAAAAATTAACATGATTTTTTATTTTTAGAAATTTGAGGGGGCCTAAGGCATTGGCCTTAAAATTTATAGAGAAGAGCCGGCACTGTCAGTAGTAAAGGACACATGGTGGTAGAATCTAATGAGAGCAAGAAGTCAATGAGAACGGTTCCTCGAAGGAAGAAAAGACCTCATAAAAAATACGTGAAGGGTGTATGATCGAAAGAGAAAAAAATTGGCTAAGATGTATAGTGTCAGTAGTAAAGGACATCTTGTGGTAGAATCTAATAAGAGCAAGAAGTCAACGAGATTGGTTCCTCGAAGGAACATCCTCAGAGGCAGAAGAAAAGACCTCATAAAAAATACATGAGGAATATAGAATCGAAAGAGAAAAAAATGGGCTAAAATGTATAGTGTCAATAGTAAAAGACATGTTGTGGTAGAATCTAATGAGAGCAAGAAGATAACAATATCGGTTCCTCAAAGAAACGTCCTCGGAGGCAGAAGAAAAGACCTCATAAAAATACGCGAGGATATACAACTGAAGGAGAAGGGTATGTGTCCTAGTGAAGTGGATAAAGAGACAAAGAGGACAAATACGTGAGCAAGGTGGTACAAATCACCCGAGAGTGGTAGGTATAGTGGATGACACCCCTAACGACATTACACATGGCCTACGATCATTGGTCTCAGTACTTAAGGGCTTAAGTGGAGCTCTACTCCAACTTTACATTATATATTTAACAAGCGTAAAACACAACGTAAAGTATATATGCACTTTGCTAATTAAAAATAGTATAGTTTAAGTCTTTAAGATCATCTCCATGAATTGGTTCTAGTAATATATCAATATATTTTGCTCAGCATTATCCAAAAATCAATCTTCAATTATTGGTGGGATTAAAAACCACGAGTTTAAGCAAAAAAAGTGAATTAAATTAAGAAAACTGCGTTGTATATGCATTATGCTCTTTGGTAATTGCATATTACGTGCTAATCCTTTTCCCTGCAAAATTACATAATTAGACATACTTCATTATCATATGTACTATTATAACATATACTTTCAAAATATTATGTATATTATCACTAATTAAGAGTTTTCTACCATATAGGAAGGCGATCGAGATTTGTTATGTATCGCATATACATGCAAATCCACTTAGATACAATGTATCTAGAATAAATTACACCTAATTTTGACCTCTAGACATATCTCGAGGCATCAAAATCTGATAACATACTTAAAATTGTAAACTCTAGTGTATATAGGTAATTTGCTCCTAACTAGTGAGGTTTAATAAGCTCCCCTGGTTTTTCTGTCTTTGTGCATGAATTTAATATGGTCAAATCCAAATTGGACTCCCGTTTCCCTTGTATCCTTCTATTGGGTCAAGCCCAACGCTCCCAGGAAGCTGATATTGGTGAATTAAAGGACCAAAAGCCCAAAATCATCTTGAGCAGCAGCTATAAAATGGGCCTGAAAGAGTCCAAGGCAAATCAGAAACCGTAGCGGCCCAAAATCAGTCCAGGCGAATAGAAACTGATTTTTGGGCCCAATTCCCAAACAATCTATTTTGGGCAAATTACATAAATCCAACTAGTTTAGGTTCTAATTACTAGAATTCACGATAGTTTGGAATATTTATAGGAAAAATTGTATGAAATAGAAAACTATTAATTCAAATTAAATGATATAGTCATAGTTTATTTTAATTGTAATTCGCAGCAAACATCCTTTTTTTGGCCATCTGATTCGGTATACAATTAGTCATTTTATACATTTCGGTATAAAATGTATAAAATGTGTTTGCGTTTGTATAAAGTGAGAGAAAAGTGTATATACAAATACAAATACATATATTTTCGTCCTACACTTATAATTATACAAATACATATCTTATTATACAAATTACAATGTATAAATGAATTTATACAAAACTAAACAATTTGTATAAAATTTGATGTTTGTAGTGAATTATACAAATCAAAAGCTCCGTAGCAAACATAAAATTTGTTATGGAGCGCAATTATGCAAACTATAACTATAATATATAAATATAATTTTTATGTTTGCTATATGTGAAAGTTGCTCATATTTATAATCTGAATTTATAATTTTTGACTTAAATAAGTTAAAAACCAAAATCAAATCCAAACAAAAAAATGAAAAAAAAAATAAGAATGTCATTCTTTAAAGTTCAATCCCCCCACACCTTCAACGAAACGCCTGCTAGCCAGCAAGGAAAGGATTTGACTCCATTCCATTACACTTTCTTTCCATTTCGTCAAGTACACATCTAGATAAAAGATATTTATTCTATTTAATTTTTAAATGTTAAGATTATATTATATTAACTAGCATCATAATCATAGTTAAGAGTCTGTTTGACATTATTGTTGGAAGGCCAAGAAATATTTATTTTGAAAAAAATATATTTTCTTTTGAAAAATAAGGTGTTTGGCAAATCAATAAAACTGTTTTTGAATGGAAGCAAAAGCAGTTTTTGTGTTATTGGAAAATAGCTAAAAATTTATGTTTTTAAAATAGCAAAAGCAGAAAATTATTTTTTCAAGACCAAAATATCCCCTACCATATATGCATATTTATCAATAAATCCTTTATATTTATTCATTTATTTTTGTTGTGGATTTTATTTGTGAATAATTTAAATTTATTTTTCTTGATATTTCTAATAACATTTAAATCATCATATGAATGTTATATCAATATTTAATTTATTTATTTTATTAATCTATGTGAAATAGTGATTGAAAATTTGAATATGTACATTTAATTTAATAAAAATAAAAATTTACATAAAATTTTAATAATAGATATTTAAAATAATTTCTTTCTATAAATAATCTTAATATTAAAAGTGCATTGATACTTGGCCTTTTTCATAATTTGACTCTCAAAGGTATTTTAAAAAAAAAAGATTATCCAAATATAGTTTGCTTATCAAAATCACTTTTCAAATGAATTAACCAAACACAAATTATTATTTTTTTCAAACGCACTTTTTTGAAAAGCTATTTTAAAAATGTGCTTCTAAAAATAAACATTTTTTAACAGCAATGTCAAACAGACTCTAAATCAACAATTTTTAGAAAACTATTCTTCAAATTTGATAAGAAAATGATATTCCTCACAAATTTTGATATACATTAATATCATTAATTTCATCGTATATTTTTATATTCAAATATTAATTTTACTCTAATTTGATTTTTGCGTAACCAAAAAATACATTTTAAATTTAAAAATTATCGCATTTTTTGTTTGAGAAAATTCTTGTTTTGATAAAAATGGAAAAACAAAAGAGAGCATTTTCAGATTTCAAAAGATTATCACGTTTAGGGGTGTATGGTACTATTCGGTTTGGGTTTTCGGTTTTGAAGAAGTTTAGTCCAATCCGAATCAAAATAAATTTGGTTTGATTTGGTTTTTTTCTTTTTGGTTTGGGTTTTTTCGGTTCGGTTAATCGGTTATGTCAATAATTAGAAACATAACAAAGTTATATTTGCAATTTGGAAACAAATATATATATATATATATACTAAATTTCTTAAAAATATACTTTTTAATATAAATCACAAGTAAAACACAATACTTAAAAAGTATATCAATTATAGATGTCCAAACATAAAAGGTAACTAAAAAGGGATAAAAGTGGTTAATTCCAACTTAATTCTATATATATATATAATTCGGTTTTTATTTTTCTAAATTCGAAACCAAACAAAGTAAATTATAAATCCAAAACCAAACCAAAAATCCAAAAAACCAATCCAAATTAGAATTCGGTTTGATTTAGTTTGGTTTTTCGGTTTAATCCAAATAGTGCACACCCCTAGTGTATGGCCTTTCTTTTCTCAACTCCGGATTGATCATAGTAATTCAGAATTTGAAAAAGGAAAAATCCTTTTTGGCCAGAGAAATTTGGTCAGAATGGTATTTTATCTATATTATTTTACCTTTTTGGATATTTTTATCATTTTAACTAAAAAATATAAAAAAATCAGTTTATTTTAAAATAAAAAAGATATTATAGTTTTTTTAAATTTCTGACCAAATTCTGGTAAATTTTTTTGGCCATTTAACATTACCCTTTGAAAAATACCAAACAAAAAATTTAATTCTAATTTACTCACAAAAATCAATGAAATTAATGTATATCAAAATTTGTGAGGAATATCTTGTTCTTACCAAATTTAGAGAGTAGTTTTCCAAAAGTTATTGACTTAATTATGATTATGATACTTGTTAGTATAATATGATATTAATCATTAAGAATTAAAGTTTCTCATCTAGATGTGTACTTGACGAAATGGAGAGAAAATATAATGAAGGGGTGCCAAATCCAAAAGAAACAACTTACAACGACTTTGAGACAAAATTCATAAAAACACAAAACACGGAAAAAAGACAACTCCCTTCATTTCATATTAGTTGATCTCCATTTTCCATGGTGCTTAAGAAATCATAAATAAAAATATGATTTTACTAATTTTACTCCTTAAAAAACTTTTTAGAAATTTTATAAATAAATATAAACACTTTTAAAAAGAATTAATTATAAAGATAATATAAAAACAAATTAATACTTTCTTGAACTAATATGTAAGAAGTATATTTAATATAATGATCAATAATATGGGACGGAGGCATTAATGATCAACTAATACAAACTTAGAGAGTATTTTGGTAAAAGAAGCAAAAAGCCATTAAACTTCCCAAATCAAATGGCGCACACAGTATTCACAGTTTCACACTAACTGACTGCATGTGAGAGAGAGAGATTTTTGTCATATTGTCAAAGCCAAAGTTAAGTCTCTTTTTTTTCCTCTAAAACAAAAGTGTAACGTATGAAATATGGTTTTATGTTGATAAGTTTTCTTTAGTTCATTTGGGGGAAAATGGAGGTGGTTAGTGGAGGTCAGCCGACCGATGACGCTCCGGTGACGGAGCAAGCTTCTCTCGACGAAGAAACTGGACTGGAAGGTGAGTAAACTCTTACCTGCATCTTCTAATTTATCTGTATTTCGCCGGAATTTTTGGACACTAGTTCATGTAATGTGGACTGTATCTGACTCATTTTTTTCCTCATTGGGTGTAATGCAGAACCTATGGGGCAGTTGTCGGTTGGCACTGAAGCAGGATCGTACCCTGAACGGCTTAACGAGCCTGATTGTATTTATTACTTGAGGAACGGAATCTGTGGCTATGGCTCTCGTTGTCGGTTTAATCATCCTCGTGATCGGAGTTTGGTAATTATTGTTATAAGCCACATAAAAATCGTGTAATTTTAGGGTTCATTTTGAGGTATTTGTGTTTATTATGATGCCTGATCACTTGATTTGCTTTGTTACTGTTCAATTAAGATTGATCTATTAAGAAATCAATTTTTTTCAATCTTCATTCTGGATTTTTAATTGTTAATCCTTTAAAATTGCACTTCTGATCTTTAGTGAAGTCAGCACGAAAGATTTGAAATTTCATGTATCTAAACTGATAACAGGCTGTGGGAGAAAGAAGAGCTACTGGAGGAGAATACCCTGAGAGAGCTGGCCAGTTTGTTTGCCAGGTAGTTCCATTAAATGTGATAGAAATCAGTTTGAGATTTGGTGTTAGTTTAATGAATAAGTTCGAGAGAGAAGATGTGTTTTTGGATTTGACTATCTTTTGTACAATAATTTTGTTTACTTTTTTTGCTGACCCTGTACTAATTGAGCTGCCCTTTTTGTTAACAAATCAATCGATGTGCTTTTCCATTGTATCATATATCTAATATGCTGAATGACATCATGTGTTGTCCTAGCATATAAGTGGCTTATAAAAAGAATTATGTTCTAGTATCTAGTATGCTATTTATGATGTTGATCATGATGAGATTTCTCATCTTATCTTTCAAATGCTCTATGGAGGAATTAAATTTGCTAGACTCTGTCATAATATTGGTCATTTTGCTGTATCTAGTAAATGTTTCGCCTTAGAAGTATTTAGCAGTGAATTATCTTTCAACCGTCCATTTTCCAATTTCATTGCTTATACTTGTATCATTTTCTTCCAATTATGATTGATCATTGTTGTACAATGTTGGTGCATGCGATGAACTAAAATAGAAAAATATGGTCAATATGAATTCATAGCTGACCCCAACGTGAACTGAGGCATAGAAGTTGTATGATAGATCTCTTTTTTCTTTTTTTGCATAAGCTATGATTGATTACTATTTGACATTTATCTCTTCCATTAGCTCCCCATCTTATGACATACAAAAGCTTGCAGTTATTTGTTATATATATTTCCAAAAATTTCTTGATTCCCAGAATTGCACACTTGGCTGACTCAGCCCTCTCACGAGTCGTCTGTTTGCTGTCTGCCCAAGGAGAAAGACCTCTTTCTCTGTTTTAATCTTGCGTTTTCTTCCAAAGTCACTGCTAGAATGTTATAAGTTAATTTTTGGCATTCTGTTCTGCGTTCAATATTATGCTACTATGTTCATACTTCTGTTTTTTTTTTATAATTATTTCTTTTGGTCTTTTGGAATATACTGTTGAATTGGGCTACTCGTAAGTGCTTCAGTTTAAATAATCGGATTTAATTTCTACTTTTTATCATGGGGGTGCTAGTTTCGAGCTTCTGAAACTTTTCACCTTACCTTGATCATCTGTTCACTTGGCTGTCTAGAGTGAGGTGAGGTTATGATTTCCGTGTAGTGAATCAATCACTTTTTAATTCTGTCTATTCAATTCTTTGTGGAAGTTTCCAGTGTCTTTATCTCTCTATTATGTTTAGTGTTCCAACACATGAAATGTTTGGTTTTGAAGAGTTCATTTGTGTACAGTCCATTTTGAAAAGCGTAAAGTCTTCTGTCGCGTCTTCTAGTACTAGGTTTGCCTGCATACACTATCCTTTCTAAACCCTACTTGTGGAATTACAAATGGATTTGTTGTTACCATTTTTTCATGTTTCACGCTGAAGATGTTGTTCTTAAGAATTTTTTCCTTCTACTTTGTGATTTAATTTTTAGAATGTGAATGCTATTGCTACCTAAATGTGTGGTTTAGATAAGTATGCAGTTGAAACCTACTATATTTAATTTCCATTTCTTATCTTGTACTGTGTGATCTAGCATCTGAACCTATTCTATTCCGAACTGTGATTTACATTCTGAGGTTTTCTAATATATGAATTGCTGCTAATTAACCTAAGTGATTGTTGAATATGAGAACTATTGGTCAGTAAAGTTAGATGGCTATATGTCATGCATTTGAAATTCTTGCAAAACTTGCATGTATAAGACTGTAATGTTCACTGTTATAATGCTAGTTGTTCCTGGTTATGATTTACAGTACTATATGAGGACGGGAATGTGCAAATTTGGTGCTTCCTGCAAATACCACCATCCAAGACAGGGTGGGGAATCTCCAAGCCTGGTGATACATAACATTTATGGTTACCCGCTGCGACCGGTCTGTCTTCTTTTCATGTTCATTGTGTTCCTTCTGTCTCCTTGTATCGCTATCTCCATTCGTTTGTGTTTTCAATTTTTTTGCTCGTCTCCTTTGAAAAGTTTGACCATTAAATTTTCTTTCTGATTTGGTTCATTGAGTTCGTTTCACAGAATGAAAAGGAATGTTCGCACTATATGAAAACAGGGCAGTGTAAATTTGGCATCACCTGTAAATTTCACCATCCACAGCCAGCTGGTGTGCAAGTTCCAGCATCAGCAGCTGGACCTTTTCCTTTGCCAGCGGCTGTTCCACCGCCAGCCACTTATCCAGAACTGCAACCTCTTCCTGTTGATTCAGCTGAACAATATGGAATGGTTACTGGCAACTGGCCAGTTATAAGGCCTGCTCTGCTTCCAGGTTCCTATATTCCTGACACATATGGTCCTATGCTTTTTCCCCCTGGAATGGTTCCCGTGTCGGATTGGACTCCTTATCTGGTATGTATATTATAAGTGTTTGTTGCAGCTGTTGATATAGATCTTTCCTGAAATGCATTATTTATCGGGAAAGTATTAAATTATCTGGTGCAGGGTTCTACTAGTCCAGTGCCATACCAAACTACTCAGTTTGCAGCTGGAGCAGGTCCAGTGCCATCCCAAATTACTCACTCTGCAGCTGGAGCAGGTCCAGTGCCATGCCAAACTTCTCACTCTGCAGCTGGAGCAGGTCCAGTGCCATCCCAAACTACTCAGTCTGCAGCTGGAGCAGGTCCAGTTTATGGTCATACACAACTATCTGCTTCAGCACCTGCCTACGCAAGCCCATATGTGTCTCTTAGTGCTTCTCTTGGTGCTTCAAGCAGCATCCAGGATGGACTTGCATTTCCGGAAAGACCTGGGCAGCCTGAATGTCATTATTACATGAAGTATGGGGATTGCAAATTTGGATCTTCATGTAAATACCATCATCCACCTGAGTGGAGTGGATCAAAGGCAGCTCTTATCTTCCGTGCTATGGGTCTTCCTCCTGACCTGTAAGCAACTTGCCATCTAATCCTTAGATTGAAATTCTTCACTGCAATTTAATGCTTTATCTTTTGGTCTTGCTTGTAAGTTTATATTATAACAGGTCATCTACCAACATTCCCTTAGTGTTTCTAAGTACAAATTTGCAATTTCCTGTTCTGTTGGAAAATTATTGACAATGAAAGATAACTCAGATGTGCTCCTCCTTTCTAATCTCATGTAGGCAGTTGGGAATTCATTTTCTTCCTTCCGTTCCTTCTTGTTATTGAAATATTTATTGCGTGCAAGTTCTGACAGTTGATGCAGGAGTTCTCTTTGTCAGTCTTCTGGCATTTTTATTGTGTTTATAATAGTGGAACCGGGCATGTGCTTAGCCTGGGAATAAACTACATTAAAAATTATATTTGCAACTTCTTTTTGATAACATCAATGAAGTTAATCAATAAATAAAAATAGCATTTAAAATTAAATAATTAAGTCTTGATACAACAAAATACTTCTATAGATGTTCTTTCAAATTAAACCATACAAAAGGAATTGGAAGGTTAATGAAGTTATTTGTTTTTCTTACTTTAATCTTTCCTTCTCTTTAAAAAGTGCATGTTATGATATGATGTAGTTTTTAATTTTCTTAATTTGATTTTTTAAAAAAGAAATCGATATTTTAGTTCTTAAACGTGTATGGAGCTTTAATATTTCATGTTTAACTTAACCATTTTTTCCTAAATTATATAAAACGTTGATTCCCATCTTTTAAAAAACATTTCAATATCCAAAAGTGTGAACAATTACTGTCGTTTGCCATTATTTAGTATTATACTATTTGGAGAGTTAAATTGTAGGTTTATATTTAATTTTTAAAATCATTTTTAGCTATATATTAAAAAAATAATTTAATGATTAAACATGTACTAAGGTAGAAACGGAATGTCACCATAACTATTTTACTTGTCTATAGTAAATTTCTTAGGAAAAAAGATGATTTGAAATTAAGTTTAATAATCATTTCCATATAAATGAAGGACAACAAACTCTTGGATCAATTTTAAATTTGGTTGAATAAATAGATCTTTCATGATGTCACTATCCTCTCTTCCATAACATCATCACTCCTTGTCTATGTTGCTTGGACTTGTCACTTTTAATATCACACCCGTGTCGACGCAGCATGGGTACGTGTGGGATCCGTACCTGTTCTAGTCAATCGATTTTGGGTACTTTGACCAAAATCAACGGAGAAATTCTGAATCAATGAATGTGTAATCAAAACAAAAGCTAAGGCAAAATTGGAGAAAATGGAATACCTTGTATATAGAAATTTCAATGTCACTCTTTTTCCTTTTATTCTATTTTCAGGATTCTCCTATTGATCAACATTTTTCCTCATAATATCTCAAATATGGGTTTTATAACTCTGTTTTTAGATATTTGAATTATATTTTTATGAGAAGGTAACATTTAGATATTTGAATTATTTTTAGGTGAATATCTGTACTTGTATCCATACCTAGATCCGTTTTTTCCGAGCCTTAAAAGTTAGATCAGGAAGAATTCGATCCCTAGATACGCACCCATATCAGACACTTACCCGAGTCCAGGTAACTTAGCTTTTTATACCATTTAAGAAGCCCATATAGTTATTCAAATTTACCGAAATGGGTGAGAACTTGCAAGGTCATTAGAGCTTCAATTAGGGGTAAAATGGACAGGAAAATTTCCTGTGAAGACTACAAAAGTTGAATCTTCTCTTCTTTTATAGAGATAAAAATATAAGTTATATAACACATTTCTTTCTTCATGTTTCCTAAGTAATATTATTTGTTTCAGTGTAATTTTAAAATAACATTGTGGTCTCCAATCCAAACTAAGGGCAATTCTAAATTTAGTGATAACTTAAATCTATCATGACTTTACTTATGAGGAATTGTAGCTTTAAAACTGTTAGAACATGAATAAGTTTATACAATCTTATTAGAATAGGAATAGGTTTATACAATCCTATTAGAATAGAAATAAGTTTATACAATCCTATTTGGAATAAGAATAGGAATACAAATAGAAATAGGAATAGTAAATAGTATCCTACTTGGAAAGGATTGTATTCTAGTGTCTATAAATAGGATCTCAATGTAATAATGTAGACACGACAACAATTTAATAATATTCTTTTTCAATATTTCTCACATAGTATCAAAGTCTCTACGATCTTGGTAAACAATCAAAGAGCTTCCACTGTCGGCGGGCGACTATTATTCATATAGGCCGCCCGTCTGGCCAATGATTATGTTAGCAAAAGTTGGGTCATCGTGTATCTTTCTGGTGACTATTTTCTCATATCTAATTTGTGTAGCAACGTGTCATCATTTCGGTGACTACTTTTTTATATCTAATTTGTGTAGCACCGTGCAATCATTCTGGTGACTACTTTATCATATTTAATTTGTGTAGCACCGTGCCATCATTCCGGTGACTACTTTTTCATATTTATTTTGTGTAGCACCGTGCGATCTTTCTGTTGACTACTTTTTCGTATCTGGTTTGTATAGCACTGTGCCATCATTCCAGTGACTACTTTTTCTTATAGAATCAGTGTAGCACCGTGCCATCCTTCTGGTGATCACCTTTTTTTGCATATCTGATTTGCATAGCACCGTGCATCTCTTCGAACTACTTTTCATACTTAATTTGTGTAGTACGGTGATTTTTTTCAAACTATTTTCTCATATCTGAATTGCGTAGTTCTATTCGTCTTTTCGGTGACTCCTCAAATCTAATTTGCGTAGGGTTGTGCCATCATTCCAACCCTACCCATATAATTTTTCTTTTTCAGTAGGGTCGTGCCATCATTCCGACCCTACCTATATAATTTTATTTCTTAGATTGTGACCACTTTTAGCCATCAAATCTAATACTCCGGCGTATGAGCATGTTCCGACCAATTTTTCGGTGACTTTCTTGTTTAATATCGACTCATCTATTGATTCCAACATGATCCATATACTTTATACTAGATTTTGAGCACTTTGTTGCTAGGGGGAGTTTAGTAGCCTTGTATGTCGATTGTGTAAGTCACTCTATGGTCTGAAACAACTTTTACACTGTAATTTTATCACTCTCTGTTTTATCGGCATTATGCATCAAATTCAGTATTTCATGAGAAGATTAAGCACATCGAGATTGACTGACATTATGCATCAAATCCAGTATTTAATGAGAAGACAAGCACATTGAGATTGATTGTCAATTTTGTGAAGTCGACTAATCAACTTGCAGATATCTCACCAAGCCCCTCATCGGTCCTCGTATTAATTACATTTGTAACAAGCTAGGTACATGAATTGTATGCACTAGTTTGAGGGGGAGTGTTAGAACATGCATAGGTTTATACAATCCTATTAGAATATGAATAGGTTTATACAATCCTATTAGAGAATAGGAATAAGTTTATACAATCCTATTTGGAATAGGTATAGGAATACAAATTGAAATAGGAATAGTAAATAGTATCCTACTTGGAAAGGATTGTATTATAGTGTCTATAAATAGGGTCTCAATGTAATAATGTAGACACGACAACAATTCAATAATATTCTTTTCAATATTTCTCACAAAAACGACAAAGAAAAGACCACGTGTCGATCACAAACTAGTCAAATTCAGCTAATGTGAATCCTCACTGGTCTTTTTCACTTCACTTGGGCCTATTTCATTCCAATATACAATCATTTAGGTTCTTTAATAACTAGTGGTTCTTTACATTTTCCATTAATATACACATCTTTAATAACACACGTCAATCATTGTGTTCTACGTTTTTGCGAAGTGTGTAGATTTGAAAGATTGTAGGTCCTTTGAGGCAAACTTCCTTCCTCAAGATTCTAGTCTAGATGGTCCTCTTTTTTTTTTTTGTTTTACATTACCTTATAAAATAAGGTCTAGCTCGTCTACACTTGTAACACTTTCAATCATCATGATTTCACACAATAGACGGATGCGTTTGTAGGCATACATAGGATGTAATCAAATCATATTGAGCGACATTTCTTGTTATCTCACCTATTATCTTGTTCTCTTTGTGTATTGTTTGCACCTTTTATAGGAGGTAATCATTACAATATTGTCTATTCTTGTATTTGTGTTCATCCATCTCAACATTCTTATTTTCACATTAATGATCCCATAACAATGCCTAACAAAGTTATTTTTCAAGCAATAAATACTTGTACATCTTATTCTTCATCCTTGAGTGGCTACCTTGTCCATGAATGTACATAATGATATCTTTCTAAATTTACAAACTATTTAAATTTAAGCCTTAGGTTTTACCCTTTAATGACACGATTTAATAGCCACAAGAATGCCTATGACATGTTTTAGAGCACAAGTTTTAAAAATCAGTTTTTCTTTCTTAAACTCTGTGTTCAACCAAACACATTACGGTAAATGCGATAGAGGGAGCAATAATTTTCCTGTGAGAATTTGTGCGTCTCTTGAATGCCTAAAAATACCTGAAAACCTGGGAAGAGCTTTAAATGGCCCCTGCATTGTGGTTGTCTCAGGATTCTTCTTTCCAAATACTTGTTCAAGTGCAGAAAAAATGTTGAAACTTCGCATTTCTCATAAAGCTAGACTAAAATGCAAGATGATATCTGTAAATATGTGATGTTATCTCAAGTTTCAGTTTTTTAGTTGTTTCTTTTTTGTTTATTGTGTTAAGAGAGTCAAAATTTGTTTAGTTTGTTCAATATGTCAACTTGTATTATGGACTATATTTGGACCCTTCAATGATTAAAAAACATATTTCCTAACTTTATGATGCCATACCGTTTAAGTGCGCTCGATATTGGAACTTAAGAATGTATGTGTCACTTTAAATCAATCAATTAGAAATTCAGTTGAATTGACAAAAACAAATTAATCTTATTTGATACTGCAGATGCATGTTAACTTTTGAGTTTTTGGTGTCAAATTCTGTAACAGACAGTATTATGCTATTACTTCCACTTTGTCATGAATTACTTGATGTGAGATTCTAATTTTTTGGTACTTTTGCTTTTATTTACTTTCAGACATTTAATTTTAAAATAATGAATGCATTAGGACCAGCCTAATGTATATAATTAACAAATCACAGAAACGAAAGAATAAACAAGAAAATATGCCTGACATTTGAGCTAGCTTACTTTCAGGCATGTATTTTGATGGGAGGTATTTGTATCTATTTATTTGAGCAGACGGAGTCCTTATGTGATTTTAGTTGGACGTTCTTTAAGCTATCGTTTCATTGTCACCATTACATTTTTGGATCTGATTTCTTTATTTAGTGACATTGCTTAAATACTTCTAATATTACTTACTATTGTTATTCTTATGGCACAGAGGAGGATGAACAGGTATTTTAAAGTCACTGTATCAAGTATTGCTTTTAGAAGATCTGACACGGGTGCAACAACTATATTGGAGAGTTCGTGCAACATAGTTCGTCAAGTCTGGTAAGTTTTTCTCCCCTTTTCGTTCTTTTTGCACTGATTTCTGGCTTATGGGAGGTATCTACCTCAACCCGATTACAAGGAGAGGTTCACTATGATGGGGATATTCTTTTTTGACCTTAAGGAAAAAATGAAAAGCATAGGGGACCATCCTTTTGTTGCAGAATGTTCCTCAGATCTACGAATTTGTAGGGGCCCTCTCCGAAGATTGAGGAACAAGAAGAGATATATCAAGAAAAGGATTTATTATAGAGAAAATCTTAATAGTTACGTCCAATCACAAACTACACGAAATTTGTCCCTTTTTTATGGATATTTACCCATCAATGAGATGCACAGAGGAAGAGAACGATTTTCATATATCCCTTTTCTACTCTACTCCTATTCTGGTTGTGCCATTACCAATCGCGGATAACCCCCTGGTCCGACCGCTCCAGACCTAAGAAGAACTATTATCCTTATGACCAAACACGGATCAGCTTCTTACTTCTCGAGCGATAGTTCCCACGATCCCAACCAACTTCTTGGGAGTAGGGACACTTGATTTCTTTGAGAGTTCATTAATTTTTGGTTCAATGGTAGTTTTTCATACTCTTTTGAAAATTTGAGATTTTCATTCGGAGGTATCAAGTAATATCCATTCATACATAAAATAGACAATCGGAGGTTAGACAAAAGAGTTGTTTTCATAACCCCGATACCTTTTGTAGGCATACGCTAGAATAACATGATAAAAATTAAAGAATGTGTCCAATTTTAAATGATGCAAATTTTCATTTCTATTGTTATGATGTTGCTGCTATAATCTCTCAGGCCCTAGCTCCTTTGTCTTCCAAATCTTCTCCTATATTCTTTTTCTTTTTTTGCTCCTTTTGGTCTTCACTTTTGGGTTTCTTGTAGAGTTTCTCCATTTTCTGTTAAATTTGTTTCTGGTGGATCTTCATTCTGTTTTTGATAGTGAGTTTGGTTGGCGTATGTATGTTTTCTCTCTATTTTTCATGAATGTCATGATCTACTCATGCATGAATTTAGTAGTTTAGGCTCAAATAAATTGCAATAAATATGTTGGACTCAAGATTGGCTTGTACTGCTTTTTGCATAATGACCTTTCCTTGATTATTGACTTCATACTATTAAGCAAAGTAGAGAACTCGGGATGGTACTGTTTTGACAGTGCTGTACTTCAAGACACGCTGACAAGCTTGACATTGTTGGACTATGGCACTTCAGATAAGCTGCTGTCCTGCTACAACCAAATACGGAGATTTTAAGAATTTATCAAATAGTTTTTACCATGCATAAATGGCAGGTGATACTTCTTGTAGCAATCGAAACGTCAAAAGAAGACGTTTACATGTGAAAGACCTTAATTTCATGAACAAATACAAAAAAATTAGCAAGAAGACACTTTAAAAATATAGTACTCTCATTTATTGTTTGCATAGCTAACTATGTATTTTGCAAGTTTGTTAAATTTGTCATATGTAATGCATATAGACCCCCTTGTCCATGTCTATCCCCTTGTGATGTTTTATTGTTTTATGTATTCACTCTTAGAAGAAGCATTCAAATCTTACAATTTTTTGGTAGTTGGTATCTTTATTATGTTTTCATATTGGATATTTCTTGCAGTGTACAAGTATGGCAAAGAATGACATTCCATGTACAGTTGCGTGCATTGGTGGGACTGCTCCACCCTTAACAAGAGGTCTCGGGTTTGAGCCCTGAGTATGGAGAAAAATCCTGTTGGGAGCATACCTCCGAATGAGCCCTGCAGTGCACCATCCAAATTTAGTCTGGGATCCAATGCAGGCTCCGGATACCGAGTGAGAAACAAAAAAAAAGAGAATATCAAAAACTCACTCTCTTTTAGAGATATCTGATATACGGTACTTACAAAGCTTTTGCTTTTCCTTTTTCTCTTCTTGATCATCAATTCACATCCTCGTATGAGCAAGAATTTTAAGATTCATCATTTCCTCCATTGAAGGAACGGGATACAACTTAAAGGTCTATACACACCTTACATGTGAGAAATAAAAAATAAATATAATGAAGAACATGTAAAAAACGATAAATTAATGTGCTTCTTTCTCATTTTTATCCTCACCCCATGACTGTTGATTGTTGAAGACATCTGTAGAAAGAAGGGATTTTCCGTTCACCGTATGGACCGATCTAGATCCTGTACCTGATCCTGATGAAAGTCAGGTTGAAACCTGCTTTCATTCAATCACTTTGGGCTCATCATCTCAATGAAGAGGTGCTACTAAAACTGGAGCAAGTCCAAGATGGCGGCCTTTATGGAATACTCCAAGAAATATGAGACTGATGAAGGTAAAAGAGATAACTAGAGTGAGTTTTTATGTTTGTGTTATTCGCGTGTTAGCTCATACTCAGGTACTAAATTTGAATGTCATCCTTCATAGATTGTTTTTTTTTTTTGGACCATGACTTGTATCTGCTTTCGCTCCATATATAAATTGTATTTCTACAAAATAACTTCCCTTCTATCTCCAAAATGTTGTTTGGACCACCGTTCATGCTATGAAATACTAGTTAATAAAAGGTGTTGTAAGATTTAATTTCTTAGCAATATTTGCACGTCATAAAGTTAAATAAGCTGACACTTGCATGTTATCTTTTTGCTAGGCAATAGATATTTCAATTATTTAAAAGAGTAGTGTTATAATCCATATTAATTGAAGCTAGTTTTTGACATTTTAAAAACATATGCAATAATATAACTCTTTTTTAGTTATTGACTTAAGATCAAGAAGGTTTATTATCAGTTTGATCACATTCAAAAAGTAAAGAAAGTATTATTTTCTTAACCCAAAACGTCAAGAGGTCAAAGTGTTTTTGTTTTCCTTGATAAATTTGGACGAATGGTTTTGTAAAAGTAAAGTCATAAGTTGAGTGATCTTATTTTATTTGAGGGACAGGTAGTTGTGTATTCAAAAAATTCCATCATCCAAACAATGATGAGAGTGAGCACTTACATCCCATAGGGTAAAAAACAGAAGGCCATAAGAACTAGTCTATGAAGCTTTACAATTTCCCTATAAAATCAACAAAAAGTTCTATATCCCCCACCATATCCTGTTTACACCAAAAATATAGAAGACCAAGGCAATTCATTCTGATTTTTTGAATGTTGTTGTTTTTGTCTTCAAAGCCTATTGCATTTCTTTCCTTCCACAATGTCCACCAGATACTTGCGGGGATTAATTCCCACCAGTCCTCTTCTGAATCTCTTCTTCCAATCTCTTTCCAGCAGCCCATCATACTTTTAGTAGTTTTGGGAACCACCCAACTCACTCCAAGTATACACAAGAACATGTTCCACAGATTTGCAGTTGTTTTACAGTGTAGAAATAGATGGCTATTTATTTCAGCATCCTGGTCACACATAAAACATCTTGAGCAAATCTGTACTTCATGAGTCAAACAAGCTTTTCTGCAAACTAATCACACAAAATAGGAAACTTTTAAGGGGACTTTGGCTTTCCAGATTAGCTTCCAAGGCCAGTTCCTAATCTGTAGTTGGCCAGTATTTCTCCTCCAATAGCATGACTTCATAGTGAATGCACCCTTGCTGTGAAGTTTCCACACTGGTCTGTCCGGTGCATTGGTATTTCCATTGAAATCATTTATCACCATAAGCAAATCTGCAACTCTTTGAACCTCCCAATCATTTAGGGTCCTTCTAAAGTTGAAATTCCAACCTTGTATGCTCCACATCTGAGCTATAGTGGCCCTAGTCTGTTGACTGCGGAGGAACAAATCAGGGAAGAGAGATTTCAACCTCCTTTCACCTATCCAAAGTTCATTCTAGAACTCAATCTTCACGCCATTACCCACCTTGAGCTGAATATTTTTTTGAAACTGGGGCCAGAGTCTTCAAATAGTCTTCCAGACACTACAACCAAGGACATCTTCAGTGATCCGGTGACTTTGAAGTCGATATTTCTCAATGATGATTCTTTTCCATAAAGGCGTATCCTCAGCACAGAACCTCCATAACCATTTTTGCAAAAGACGAGAGTTTTGGAGGCTGAGTTTCTTGATACCTAATCCCCCCTGCTTCTTGTGAAGTGTTATAGCATCCCATTTTGCAAGGTTGTAACCTTTCTGCTCCTTGTGTCCATTCCACAAAAAAGTTCTTCCGAGCAATTTTATTCTCTTCACAATACTCTTTGGTATAGGAAATAGGCTCATCATATAGGAAGGAAGGGAATCCAACACAGATTTGACTAGTGTTAATCTCCCTCCTAAGGATTAGGACAAATACTGACTCTTCCATCTTGCCAATCTCCCGTCTCTACATCTCTTTGTTCTTTGCACCCAGGGGCATCCCTAGGTACTTTGTGGGTAAGTCAGCTACCTGGCATCCAAGATTACTTGCTAATATCTCCATATTATCAACTTTGTTCATTGGGTAAAGACAACTCTTTTGCCAATTAACATGCAGTCCAGAAGTGCCTTAAAAAGTTGTGAGGATAGCCCTAATATGTCTAATCTGTGATACTTCAGCTTCACCAAAGATTAGTGAGTCATCTGCATAAAGCAAATGTGTGACTCCCCTTTCATCTTCTGTGTGTCCTTGCCCCTAAGCTTGGAAACCCTTTAACTAACCATTTCCCCTTGCCCTCCTGATCATGTGGTTGAGCCCCTCCATAGCTAAGATAAACAAAAAAGGTGATATAGGATCACCCGTAGTTGAGTGATCTTATTGATATAAAACAAAGTTCACTAACTTTACTTATATAATTTCTCAAAGTTAAGTGATCTTTTGAGATATTTACTCATTAATAGCATGAATTGTGGAAGTAGTAAATTACCATGTATTTGTGTTTCACTGCATTTCTATACATTTGGTAGCACAAATTCGCCTGCTAAGAACAAAAATTAAAAATTAGTACATTTAAAGGATAAAATTAAGGGAAAAGAACACTTATACCCCAAAAAGAGAAACTATTTACAAACGACTACCCCTTACTTTCATACCCATTGTTGTAAACTACTAATGTGCGTTTACTGCTCGATACCATCAAAGTATATGTATACTTTGATGGTATCAAAGAGGAAGAAACAATGCTTCAGTAAAACACTATTGAGTTACTCCTTGACACCATTAGAGTATATATATACTCCAATGGCATCAAGGAGGAAGAAGTAGTCTTTCAGTGAAAAAACTGCTTAATTACTGCTTAGATACCATCAGGAAATGCAGAACCTATGTGGCAGTGTCCTGATATGTAGTGTGGAGTGGATCTGACACATTTCTTTCCTCATTGGGTGTAATGCGGAACCTATGTGGCAGTTGTCGGTCGGCAGTGGCTCAGGATCGTACCCTGAACGACTTTACGAGCCTGATTGTATTTATTATGTGAGGAACGGAGTCTGTGGCTATGGCTCTCGGTGTTGGTTTAATCATCCTCACAATCGGAGTTTGGAAATTTTTGTTATAAGCCACAAAAAATCGTGTAATTTTAGGGTTCATTTTGAGGTATTTGTGTTTATTATGATGCCTGATCACTTGATTTCCTTTGTTACTATCCAATTCAGATTTTGATCTATTAAGAATCAGCTTTTTTCTATTTCTATTCCGGATTTTTAAATGTCTATTCTTAATCCTTTAATATTATAGTCTGAAAGAAGAAAATCCTTTCTTTTTTATACATTTTGCACTTCTGATCTTTAGTGAAATCAGCACGAAGGATTTGAAATTTCGTGTATATAAATTGATAACAGGCTATGGGAGCAAGAAGAGCTACTGGAGGAGAATGGCCTGAGAGAGCTGGCCAATATGTTTGCCAGGTAGTTCCATTAAGTGTGATGGAAATCAGTTTGGGATTTTGTGTTAGTTTGATGATCAAATTTGAGAGAGATGTGTTTTTGGATTTGGCTCTCCTTTGTACAATAACTTTGTTTACTTTTTTTGTTGACCTTGTACTAATTGAGCTGTCCTTTTTTGTTAACAAATCAGTATATGTGCTTTTCCATTGTATCTTATATAATATGTTGAATGACATCTTATGTTGTCCTAGCATATAAGTGGCTGCTAAAAAAAATTATGTTCTAGTATCTATATGCTATTTATGATGTTGATCATGATGAGATTTCTCATCTCATCTTTCAAATGCTCTATGGAGGAATCTAATTTGCAAGATATGCTTTGTCATAATATTCGTCATTTTGCTGTATCTAGTCAATGTTTTGCCTTAGAAGGATTTAGCAGTGAGTGAATTATCTTTCAACTGTCTATTTTCCAATTTCATTGATTATACTTGTATCATTTTCTTCCAATTATGATTGATCATAGTTGTATAATGTTGGTGCATGAGATGAATTTAAATAGAGAAACATGGTCAATATAAATTCATAGCTGACCCCAACTTGAATTGAGGCATAGTAGTTGTTGTATGATTGATCTTTATTTTTTGCATAAGCTATGATTGATTACTGCATGACATTTATCTCTTCCATTAGCTCCCCATTTTATGACATATGAAAGTTTGCAGTTATTTGTTCTATATATTTCCAAGATTTTCGTGATACTCAAAATTGCACACTTGACTGACTTAGCCCTGTCACGAGTCGTCTGTTTGCTGCCTGCTCAAGGAGAAAGACCTCTTTCTCTGTTTTAATTTTGCATTTTCTTTTAAAGCCACTGCTAGAATGTTATAAGTTAATTTTTGGCATTCTGTTCTGCGTTCAATTTTATGCTACATTGCTACTAAACTCATACTTCTGTTTTTTTTTTAATTTCCTTTGGTCTTATGGAATATACTGTTGAGTTGGGCTACTCGTTAGTGCTTCAGTATAAATAATCGGATTAATTTCTACTTTTTATCATGGGGGTGCTAGTTTTGAGCTTCTGAGACTTTTTACCTTACCTTGATTCATCTGTTCACTTGGCTGTCTAGAGTGAAGTTATGATTTCCTTGTAGTGAATCAATCACTTTTTAAAGTCTGTCTATTCAATACTTAGTGGAAGTTTCCAGTGTCTTTATCTCTCTATTATGTATAGTGTTACTTCCGACACATATCAAATGTTTGGTTTTAAAGAGTTAAATTGTGTACAGTCCATTTTGAAAAGTGTAAAGCTTCTGTCGCGTTTTCTAGTATTTACACTAGGTTTGTCTGTGTATACACTATCCTTTCCTGACCCTACTTGTGGAATTACAATGGATTTGTTGTTGTTTTTGTTGTTACCATTTTTTCATGTTTCATGCTGAGGATGTTGTTCTTAAGAAAATCTTCCTTCTACTTTGTGATTTAATTTTAGAATGTGATTGCTATTCTACCTAAATGTTTGGTTTAGATAAGTATGCAGTTGAAACCTACCATATTTTTTCTGATCTGTTAGTTGTCTTGATTTTGACAGATTTAGCTATTTTTTTATTTGCCTTGTTAGTTACCTGTTGAAAAAAATTCTTTTGTTATAGTTTAGGATCACTAATCAAAGAAAAATATGAAAATCATTTCTTCTGCTATAATATTCCATTTCTTATCTTGTAGTGTGTGATCTAGCAACATAATTCATTTTGGATGCTGCTTGAAGCAGCAAGAGAAGCAGTAAGAGACACATATGGCACCGCGTAGGCAGGTGCTGAAGCAGATAGTTGTGTATGACCATAAAACTGGACCTGCTCCAGCTGCATACTGAGTAGTTTGGGATGGCACTGGACTAGTTGAACCCTGCACCAGATAATTTAATACTTAGCCGATTAACATTGCATTTCAGGAAAGATCTATATCAACAGTTGCAACAAACACTTACAATATAAATACCAGATAAGGAGTCCAATCCAGCACAGGCACCATTCCAGGGGGAAAAAGCATAGGACCATATGTGTCAGGAATATAGGAAACTGGAAGCAGAGCAGACCTTATAACTGGCAAGTTGCCAGTAACCATTCCGTATTGTTCAGCTGAATCAACAGAAAGAGATTGCAGTACTGGATAAGTGGCTGGTGAGCCGCTGGCAAAGGAAAAAGTCCAGCCGCTGATGCTGGAACTTGCACACCAGCTGGCAGTGGATGGTGAAATTTACAGGTGATACCAAATTTACACTGCCCTGTTTTCATATAGTGCGAACATTCCTTTGCATTCTGTGAAATGAACTCAATGAGCCAAATCAGAAAGATAATTTAATGGTCAAACTTTTCAAAGGAGACAAGGAAAAGGATTGAAAACACAAAATGAATGGAGATAGCAATACAAGGAGACAGAAGGAACATGAAAAGAAGACAGACCTGTCACAGCGGGTAACCATAAATGTTATGTATCACAAGGCTTGGAGATTCCCCTCCCTTTCTTGGATGGTGGTATTTGCAGGAAGCACCAAATTTGCACATCCCCGTCCTCATATAGTACTGTAAATCATAACCAGGAACAACTAGCATTATAACAGTGAACATTACAGTCTTATACATGAAAGTTTTGCAAGAATTCCAAATTCATGACAAATGGCCATCTAACTTTACTGACCAATAGTTCTCACATTCAACAATCACTTAGGTTAATTGGCAGCAAATCATATATTAGAAAACCTCATAATGTAAATCACAGTTTGGAATAGAAGACCTGGGCTGCCTGAATGTCATTATTACATGAAGTATGGGGATTGCAAGTTTGGATCTTTGTGTAAATACCATCATCCACCTGAGTGGAGTGGAACAAAGGCAGCTCTTATCCTCAGTGCTATGGGTCTTCCTCCTGACATGTAAGCAACTTGCCATCTAATCCTTAGATTGAAATTCGTCACTGCAATTTAATGTTTTATCTTTTGGTCTTGCTTGTAAGTTTTATATTATAACAGGTCATCTACCAACATTCCCTTAAATGGTTGTAAGTGTAAATTTGCAATTTCCTGTTCTGTTGGAAAAATATTGACAATGAAAGATAACTAAGATGCACTCCTTTCTAATCTCATGTAGGCAGTTGGGAATTCATTTTCTTCCTTCCTTTCCTCCTTGTTATTGAAATATTTATTGGGTGCAAGTTTGACAGTTGATGCAGGAGTTCTCTATGTCGGTCTCTTCTGGCATTTTTGTTGTGTTTAAAATAGTGGCATTGGGCATGTGCTTAGACCAGGCCTGAACTACATTAAAATTTATATTTGCAACTTTTTTATGAGAACGTCAATGAAGTTAGTATATAAATAAAGATAGCATTTAAAATTGAATAATTAAAAGTCTTGATACTGAAAATACTTCTGTAGATGTTCATTCAAATTAAACCATACAACAGGAATTGGAAGGTTAATAAAGTTATTTTTTTTCTTACTTTAGTCTTTCCTTCTCTTACAGAAGTGCATGTTAAGATATGATGTAGTTTTTAGTTTTCCTTAATTTAACTTCTTCTTTTTTTAAAAAGAAATCTATATTGTTATTTCTTAAACGTGTATGGAGCTTTAATATTTCATGTTTAACTTAACCATTTTGTCCTTAATTATAAAACGTCAATTCCCTCTTTCTAAAACATTTCAATATCCAAAAGTATGAAAAATTACTCTCGTTCGCCATTATTTAGTATTATATAGTGAGAAATATAAGAAAAAAATATTATTGAATTGTGTATCTACATTATTACATAGAGACCCTATTTATAGAACTACAATACAATCCTTTACCAAGTAGGAAACTAAATACTATTACTATTTTTATTACTATTCCTATTTCTATTCTAAGTAGGATTCTATATACCTATTCATATTCTAACACTCCCCCTCAAGCCGGTGCATACAAGTCATATGTACCTAGCTTGTTACAAATGTAATTAATATGAGGACCAATGAGGGACTTGTTGAAATATCTGCAAGTTGATCAATCCACTTCACAAAATTGACAGTCAATCTCAATGTGCTTAGTCTTCTCATGAAATACTGGATTTGATGCATGATGTCATCATGTCAATCAATCTCAATGTACTTGGTCTTCTTATGAAATATTGGATTTGATGCAGAATATTGATAAAACACAGACAGTCCCACTATGAGTCATCCAAAAACCTGAATTATTATGTTGAACATCCCAAACCAAGCTCGAGAAAGACTATTTCAGACCATAGAGTGAACTGTGCAATCGACATACAAAGGCTACTGGACTTCCCCTGAGAAACAAAATCAGGTGGTTGCTTCATATAGACTTATTCACAGTGCAGCAATTGCCGAAAAGTGCTCAAAATTTGCGGTATAAAATATATGGATGGTCTCAGAATCAATAGATGAGTCGATATTAGATATGGAACAAGAAAGTCACAGAAAAATTGGTCGGAACATGCTCATGCGTCGGAGTGTTAGAATTGATGGCTGAAAGTGGTCATAATATGAGAAATAAAATTATATGGGTATGGTCGAAATGATGGCATGACCTTACTAAGAAAGAGAATTATATGGGTAGGATCGGAATGATGGCACGACCCAACTGGAAAATAGAAATTATATAGGTAGGGTCAGAATGATGACGCAACCCTACGCAAATCAGATTTGAAGAGTCACCGAAAAAATGAATAGAGCTACGCAAATCAAATCTGAGAAGATCGAAAAGACATGGTGCTATGCAGCTCAGACATGAGAAAATAGTTTGGAAAAATCCACGGTACTACGCAAATAGAATATGATAAGTAGTCTGGAGAGATGCACGATGCTCTGCAAATCAAATATGAAAAAAAAGTAGTCACCACAAAAATGGCACAATGCTACACAAATTAAATATGAAAAAGTAGTCACTGAAAAGATAGCACGGTGCTACGCAAATTAGATATGAAAAAGTAACCACCTGAAAGATGGCATGGTGCTACAAAAATTAGATATGAGAAACTAGTCACCGGAATGATGGCACGGTGCTACACAAATTAAATATGAAAAAGTAGTCACTGAAAAGATAGCATGGTGCTACACAAATTAAATATAAAGCAAGTAGTCACAATGATGGCACAACGCTACACAAATTAGATATGAAAAAATAGTCACTTGAAAGATATACGGTGACCCAACTTTTGCTAACATAATCATTGGTCAGACGGGCGACACATATGGGTAATAGCCGCCCGCCGGCTGCGGAAACTCTTTGATTCTCTACCAAGATCGTAAAGACTCTTGATACCATGTGAGAAATATAGGAAAAGAATATTATTGAAATGTGTACGTACATTATTACTTAGAGACCCTATTTATAGACACTACAATACAATCCTTTACCAAGTAGAAAAGTAAATACTATTCCTATTTCTATTACTATTCCTATTCTAAGTAGGATTATATATACCTATTCCTATTCTAACATATACTATTTGGAGAGTTAAATTATAGTTTATATTTATTTTTTAAAATATTTTTAGCTATATATTAAAAAAATAATTTAATGATTAAACATGTACTAAGGTAGAAACGGAATGTCGCCATAACTTTTTTACTTGTTTATAGTAAATTCTTAGGAAAAAAAGATGATTTGAAATTAAGCTTAATAACCATTCCCATATAAAAGAAAGACAACAAACTTTTGGATCAATTTTAAATTTGGTTGAATAAATAGATCTTTTATGATGTCATTATCATCTTTTCCATGACACCATCACTCCTTGTCTAAGTTGCTCGGACTCGTCACTTTTGGTATCGTACCTGTGTCGACTCGACATGGATGTGGGATCCGTACTTGATCTGGTCAACTGATTTTGGGTCCTTTGACCAAAATCAACGGAGAAATTTAAGTTACATTCAATGAATTTTGTAACCAAAACAAAAGCTAAAGTAAAATTGAAGAAAATGAAATACCTTGTATATAAAAATTTCTATGTCACTCTTTTTCCTTTTTATCTCTTTTTAGAATTCTCCTCTTGATCAACATTTCCTCCTCAAGTTTTCCACATAATATCTCAAATTTAGGTTTTATAACTCTACTTTTAGATATTTGAATTATTTTTAGCTGAATCTCTGCACCTGTATTCGTACCTAGATTTGTATTTCCGAATTTTTAAGTTATTAGGAAAAATTCGACCTCTAGATATGCACCCGTATCGGACACCCTCACTCAAGTCCAAGCAACTTAGCTCCTTGTAGCATTTAAGAAACCCATATAGTTATTCAAATTTACCAAAATGGGTGAGAGCTTGCAAGGTTACTAGAGCTTCAATTAGGGGTAAAATAGACAAGAAAATTTCCTGTGAAGACTACAAAAGTTGGATCTTCTCTCTTATAAAGAAGTAATATAAGTTATATAACACCTTTCTTGGTTCATGTTTCCAAAGTAATGCTAATTTGTTTCATTGTAATTTTTAAATTAATGTTGTGTTCTCCCATCCAAACTAAGGGCAATTCTAAATTTAGTGAAAGCTTAAATCTATCATGACTTTACATATGAGGAATTGTAGCTGTAAAACGACAATAAAAGACCATGTGTCGATCACAAACTAGTTAAATTCAGCTAATGTGAATCCTCACTGGCCATTTCACTTTACTTGGACCTATTTCATTCCAATATTCAATCTTTTAGGTTCTTTAATAACTAGTGGTTCTCTACATCTTCCATTAATACACACATCTTTAATAATGTGCGTCAATCTTTGTGTTCTACGTTTTTGCGAAATGTATAGATTCAAAAGATTGTAGGTACTTCCTTCCTTGAGATTCTAGGTCTAGATTGCCCCCCTTTTTTTATATATATATTACCTTGTAAAAAAAGGTCTAACGACTCATACACTTGTAACACTTCCAATCATCATGATTTCACACTATATATGGATGCATTTGTAGGTATACATAGGATCTAATCAAATCATATTGAGCAACATTTCAAATTATCCTCTACGTGTGTTGCTTGCAGCTTCCGTCGGAGGTGATCATTCTGATCCGTACATCCATTTGTAGGTCTGCATATGATCTAACCAAATTGTCTCAAGTGACCTCTTGTCTTATTCTCTATGTGTAGTGTTATCACCTTTTATAGGAGGTGATCATTACGATATTGTCTAATCTTGTATTTGTGTACATCCATCTCAACATTCTTATTTTAACATTTTTGTTCCCATAACAATGCCTTACAGAGTCTTTTTTGCAAGTAATAAATACTTGTTCATCTTATTCTTCATCCTTGAGTGGCTACCTTGTCAATGAATGTAATAAAATGTTCCCATTCTTGCCAAACTGATGATATAGTTTGGATATTATATTTCTTGGCTGATTCTTGTACTTTGGGAGAAACACTTCCCTTTTCAGTTTATCCTTAATATAATGATATCTTTCTAAAGTTATTAACTATTTAAACTTTAAGCCTTACATTTTACCCTTTAATGACATGATTTAATAGCCACAAGAATGTCTATGACATGTTTTAGAGCACAAGTTTTAAAGTCTGTTTTCTTTGTTTTCTTTCTTAAACTCCATGTTCAACCAAACACATTCACATAAATGGGACAGAGGGAGCAATAATTTTCCAGTGAGAATTTGTGCGTCTCTTGAATGCCTAAAAATACCAGAAAACTTGGGAAGTGCTTTAAATGGCCTCTGCATTGTGGTTGTCTCAGGATTCTTGTTTCTAATTACTGGTTCAAGTGCAGAAAAAATTGTTGAAACTTCGCCATTTCTCATAAAGCTAGAATAAAATGCAAGATGATCTGCTGGATTTGGTCCCTACTCCCAGGCATTGTTCTGATTTGTGACACTTTTTCACTTCAACTGGGGTCATGCAAACATGTGATGTTATCTGAAGTTCCAGTTTTTAATTAGTTGCTTCTTTTTTGTTTATTGTGTTAAGAGAGTCAAAATTTGTCTAGTTTGTTCAATATGTTTAACTTAGATTTTATTTTTATTCTTTATGACCATGGTGTCCCGGCCAACTTTCGTGCACCTCAACTAATTTCACGGATATCCGCCACCTCTCACCAGCAACCTGTACCAGGTAACTCTATCCACCAAGGCTAGAACAGATGGGAATAATCACCTAGTGTTATTCCACGGGATACCTGCCACCACCCACAGGTAACTCTGTCCACCAAGGCTAGGATAGATGGAAAGAATCACCTAGTGATTTTTTGTTTCCGTTGAGTTTTGAACCTGGTGCATATGTCAACTTGGATTATGGACTATATTTGGACCCTTCAATGAGTAAATAACATATTTCCCAACTTAATGATGCCACACTGTCATCCTTATTACGTTATTTATGCATTCATTGATATCTGCATTGCCAAGTTGATGTTGTGTTCTTGTTCTAATTGTGAGAAGAGATTCCTAGTTGTCCATTGATCTTTTGGCAAGATGCATCTTGTATTCAATCATCAGCATATTAATATTTGAACAGAGTGAATTTTGTGCTTTAATAATAGCTGTGCTCAGACTGACAGATCATCTTTTTGGGTTCTCTCAATTGTTGTTAGGGTGCACCGTGCAACCACTACTCACAAAATGGAGTGTGCAAATTTGGATCTTTTGGCAAGATGCACGTTAACTTGTGAGTTTTTGGTGTCAAATTCTGTAACAGACAGTATATGCTATTACTACCTCTTTTTCATGAATTAATTGATGTGAGATTTTTTTGGTACTTTTGATTTACATTTACTTTAAGACATTTTATTTTATAATAATGCATGCATTAGGACCAGCCTAATGGATTAATAAGTCAACAGGAACGAAAGAATAAAAATAAAATATGCCTGACATTTGAGCTAGCTTACTTTCAGGCATGTATTTCAATTGGAGTTTGTATCATCTTTCTGCTCGGTGAGACCAAGAATATTTGCAGAACTGATGAAGTAAATCTATTTATTTCAGCAGACGGAGTCCTTGTATGATTTTAATTGGACATCCTTGAAGGTATCGTTTTACTGTCACCATTTTATTTTTCGATCTGACTTTGTTATTTAGTGACATTGCTTAAATACTTGTACTATTACTTTACAATTTTTATTATTTCTGGCAGAGAGGAGTGTGAACAGGTATTTTTAAGTCACTGTATCAAGTATTGCACTTTTAGAAGATCTGACATGCGTACAACAACTATTTTGGAGAGTCTGCACAACATGGTTCGTCAAGTCTGGTAAGTTTTTTTTCCCCTTTTTCCTTCTTTTTGCACTGATTTCTGGAGATTTATTATATTTTCGTATTGGAGATTTATTACAGTGTACAAGTATGGCAAAATATGACATTCCATGTACAGAGAATGTCAGGAACCAACTCTCCCTATTCTTTAGAGACATGAGGTACTTGTAAAGTTTTTGCTGTTCCTTTTTCTCTTCTTGGTCATCAATTCACATTCTGGTATGAACAAGAATTTTAAGATTTATCATTTCTTTCATTGAGGAACAGGGTACAACTTAAGGATTATACACACCTTACATGTAAGAAATAAAAAATAAATATAATGAAGAACATGTGAAAATCGATAAATTAATGTGCTTCTTTCTCATTTTTATCCCTGCCCCACACTAGATAGAGGGAAAAGAAAACTGTTGAAGACATCTGAGAACGAAGGGATTTTCCCGGATGAAACCTGCCTTCATTCAAACACTTTGGGCTCATCATCTCAGTGAAGAGATGCTACAAGAACTGGAGCAAGTGCAAGAAGGCGGCATTTACGAAATACTCCAACAAATAAGAGACTGATGAAGGTAAAAGAGATAACCAGAGTGCGTTTTTATGCTTGTGTCATTTGTGTGTTGGCTCATACTCAGGTACTAAATCTGAATGCCATCCTTCATAGATTGTTTTTTTTTTTTTTGGGACCATGACTTATATGTTTTTGCTGCATATATAAATTGTATTTCTATAAAAATAACTTCCCTTCTATCTTCAAAATGTTGTTTGACCATTGTTCATTCTCTGAAATACTAGTAATAAAAGGTGTTGTAAGATTTAATTTCTCAGGAATATTTGCATGTCTTAAAGTTAAATAAGTTCATACTTGCATGTTATTCTCTTGCTAGGCAAAAGATCTTTGTTCTTTCTAATTTACAAAAATACTGATTATTTATGCAGAGAATTTGTTGATCTTATAGGGCTTGACTACGTGGGCAGAACAACAAGATATAACCTGCAGGTCATTTAGGTTGCGACATGGGTCCGCGCTGAATATTTTGGTTGAAGAATAATGTTAACTACTATTGGTCTATGTCGAAGTAGAGAAAAAATGTACTAGCACATTCAATGATATGTAGTTAATATAGTAAAAAGTGCTCAACTAGGCACATATTGTACATAGACTATTGGTTATTGTTACTTTAGTATGATTTAGTGTTTGGTTTTATCAATCTTTGATGCAAGATTGAAACATGATCAATATTATTCTATGATGTATATTTGAGCGTCTCTCTTTCTCACGTATACATGAGAATGTTACTTTCTTACCCATGTTAGTACAAAGTCATTTGGCCAACACATAGTTGAACTATTTTAAAATTATTTTTTTGGGACAAATTTGTAAAAAAAAATGTAATTTTTTTAATTTGGATACACACGACGGAGTTTCATCAAATTTTCCTTTCTGAATTTAGTTTGATAAGTGCACCAGATGAAATAAATCACCATTGCATCTAAAAATGAAATAAGAAAAGATACCTTTGGACTGAACCGAAAATGCTTTCTCTGTGACAAGTCTTGGCTAACATTTATGTGGCTGAAAATAATGAAATTCTAGTCAGGTTTGTTTTATAGTTTTGGACCGGAAAAGAAGAAATACACAGTTTAAACAAATAACCATTGCAGCTAAAAAATATATTGAGGTAAAATATGGTGTATATATTAGTTAAGATAAGAGAAGAAGTAATAAGAAATACACACTTTGGAACAAAAAATTTATTGCACATTATTATGTGGCAATTTAAAAGAGAGTATATCCATGCTTTTTGCCATGTCAACCTCTAACGGTGTAAGCTATTAAATTGCCAAGTTCAAAGAGAAATTTGATCAAACAATAGTTATATTTTATTGTTCTTTCAAACAAAATCATAATATTTTTTCCGTTTCAATTTGTTTGTCTCATTTTAACTTAAACGAAATTTAAGAAAGTGAAAGACTTTTGAATCTTGTAGTTAAAACTAAAGATATGTAAAAGATACCAAACTATCTTTTAAAAACGTCCACATCAGGCTGTGCAGATAAATTCTTGAAAGAATATACGACAGTAAAATTATTTGGTGCAAAAGACAGTTTAGTTTTACCAAAAACAGTATACTCTATTATGTTGTACACAAGGGTATAATCACAAAGAATGTGTCAAACAAATGCAAACTGCAGTATATTATGTTGTTTACCAAGGGGCTTTTTCTCTATTAAACCGGATAATTTTTGTGACCAAGTGCAGTCATTGGTAACTCATTTTTTCAGCAAAATGTATAAAAACACAACTTGAATGAAAAGAGAAACACAAACTATCTAGTTGATTTATCACAAGATGAGGGTGCTTTGGTTATAGATGAACTTGTCGACTCTTCAGCTTGCACAAGTTTGCGAAGTCTGTCTTGAAGGACTCTGACTCGGTCTTCTGTTTTGCGGAGCCTTCGCCATCTATAGGCAAACCAGAGCCCAAATCCCCCGTATACAACAGTATACGAACCCCAAACATAGGGGTAGGTTTCTGCATTCTCTTTGACTTTCTGGTACTGTTCTTGTATCTTCCCTGCCCAATTAGTGTATGAGTAACTTTCTAATTGCTTGTCTACTGAAGTTGGTGGTTGAATCACTTCACTCTTCTCCTGAGTCAACATTGTTGGTCCTGTAACTCAAAACTTGAAAAATAATCTCGATGGAGAACCAACCCCTGCGACTTGTGTTACTTGGCTGCAGCAAACACAAACAGTCCTCAGTTACTCGGAGCAATAAGATTATCAAGTACAACAAACATTGAAGGAAATCTAGTGTCATGGCTGTCACCCTTTATACGAGGTACATACTACATAGTGCTCTCTAACACATCAAAGAAAAAAACTTAAAACACATTTAATGATGTCTTTTTCCTGGAGAAGAAACATAGCAAACATGATTTATACTATGACATGTAGAGGCAAATAAAATAACCACCTATCTAGAGCAGGTCAGCAGGAGCAACCTTTTTTAACAATGTTTCAACATATGCTTCATTGATATCAAAAGACCTTGATCTTAGGCGTATTTATATGCCTAAGTTGTCAATATTTGCCCATGAATTGATTGAAGTAACGAATGATCTTGAGTCTATTAGCTTGATTTCGTTATACTTGCGATATTATGCACTAAACATGTGATTAGAGGTTTCAGGAACTCTCAAGGAGATTGGAGTCATATTGAAAGAAAAGATGCAAGGATATGCTGAAAAGAAGCTAAGGCTGAAGGCCACAGGGCCAAGCGCACTGCAAGGCGCGAGGCGCCAAGGGCCAACATTCAGAGAGGCCTCTCAGGCGCGACGCGCCAAGGCACAACATTCTGGGGCCTTTCTCAGGCGCTTTGAGAGGCGTGACGCGCCAGGGTGGAAACCTCAGAGGTGAAGTTTGGGCGCAATGATAGGCGCGACACGCCAGCAGGATCCCGATTTTTCCAGCTTAACAGTGTTAAAAAAGGATTCCTAATTGTAATAGACTTTGGCTCTAATTTTCCTACTATTATAAATAGACCCTTAGGGCTCCATTGTTAGGGTTCGATTTTTATTGGGTGTGCAAGAGCAAGTATTCACGTTTGTAATGGGTTTTGATCTTTTAACTCTTCTATTTTTTGAAAATCATATGAACAATTGTATTTTGTGGTTTTCTAATAGCATAAGTGGCTAAACGCCCTTGTTCTGAGGCTGTAGCTACGAATGGATTGTTGATTATTAAAGGCTTGTTGAATTAATTCTTGGTTGTCATTATAAGTTATTTCTATATTCTTGTTTTAGTATTTTATGATTGATCACCATAAGATAAATATATTGTCTAAACTTGAATCGAGAGAGGAGAGGTTAGATAGGCTAGACAATATAGAGAGCTTGATCGACCCATTAAGTTGAGGTGATTTGTGTTCAAGAGTGACGCCCGAACGAACAACTCGCTTGGTTACGAAACAGGATGAGATATAAATGCTCGCCAGTTAGTCTATTTATCCCCGCTCAACGATGTAGTTAGATAGCTAACTGGGGTAGGCGACTAGAGGTGTGAACCCAACTCATACAATTAACCCTGTAAATCAGTAACTTGACGACTAAAATTAGTTCTAAGCCAATAAAATGATACATGAGATTCATTGCATGCTGCAGCCCTGGAATTGTCTTTTACTTGCTTGAAACATCATCTTAAAGTTGTTCACATTTAGTTACGTTTATTTAGTTCAAAATTAGTACTCCCTCTGTCCCAATTTATATGACTTACTTTCCTTTTTAGTCAGTCCCAAAAAGAATGACACATTTCTATTTTAAGTAACAATTTAGCTATAAAATGTCTATTTTCCCCTTAATGAAATGATTTACAGCCACACAAATTTATATCATTCATTTTGGACCACAAGTTTTAAAAGTCTTCTTTCCTTTCTTAAACTTCGTGCCGAGTCAAAGTACCTCATATAAAATGGGACAGAGGGAGTAGTAGTTAGCAATCAACACCATCTCTGAAACGGTTACTTCTATTTTATTTGTGGAGTTAAGTGTTGGATATAAGTTAATCATAAGTCCCTTGGGAACGATAGCTCGTTTCTTTAAGAATTTTTATTACTTGAGCGACCACGTACACTTGCGTGTACACATACCTCACCAGTTAAGACAAAGTTAATCTTTTTCTTCTCTTCCTCACATTATTTGGGTGAAGGGGGAAAATAAACAGCAAAACCAAATGAAAAAAAATCTAAGATCTTCCTCTCCTGGAAGGGGTAGCCGTGAAAGAATTGCATCATTACAATTAAACACTAATCTGTTCTACAAAAAGTGGTGTCGAAAGCTGAGTAGAGGGCTCAAATCCATAAATCCAATGGATATTGTATGATAACAGATGTGGCCAAAACTTAAAACAGAGAAAATAAAATGAAAACAATCTGAAAGATATATCCTAGACTAATTCCTGAAAAAAAAATGTTAATATCATATATATATACTAAATGAAAGAGTTCAATCATCCTTTGGAACAAATTAACTACAAGAGCTTGCTCCATATGCTTCCTTGGAAGTCCAACAAAATCATAGGCATTAGAATTTCTAACTCACAATCCTAAAGTCCTCCTCAAAAAATAAAAGGGCAGCCCGGTGCACTAAGTTCCCGTTATGTACTGGTCCAGGAAAGAGTTAGACCATAAGGGTCTATTACCCCCATTTCTGCAAGAGGTAGTTTCCACACCTCAAAACCGTGGAATTAACTTTACCAATTACACCAAGGCTCCCTTCAATCCCTAGTCTTCCTCTAGGAACTTATTTCTAAAAAAATCAGTCCAACCAAATTAACCTAACCTGACAAGACAAATTTTAAGAGCAAAGAAAAGAGAAACTGCTTTGGCCTGTTTAGCATTCAGAATGTGTTTGTTTTTATAAACAAGCTAAATTACATTTACTAAGGAAATTCTAATTGGAAATAGTCCATTTCCAACTTTTACAGATAATAATAATAACATGGTAAAAAATTTGATAACTAAATCGCCCTAGAGAATTAGCAGTATTACCGAATAGAAGTGCAATAAAGGATCATTCTCTAATTAAGGCTTAATAATCTCGATCAAACTATCTCCCCCTCAAATTAAAATACTTCTATTCGCCTGGCGACTCACTCCACCATAGAAACTGCATCAGCAAAACTATGTAATTGCAGCTATATGAAAGGAATCCATAAATCTCTGCTTACAATTTAGTAGTTCTGAGCAATAAAAATCGACAAAAATATGAGAAACGACCTACCGTTTTGGTGCAGATCCAGGAGCGCCAGCGGCCGTAGAGGGTTTATGCCGGGCTTCCAATAGAAACTGTCACGATTGCAATTAAACCCCCACCCCATATTCCTTTTATTCCCTACAAACTTAAAAACAAAGAGCGTTTGAACCAGCTTATAATTTTTTACTTATTTTTGATATTTTTTGGTTTTAAAATAAAGTATTCAAAAGTATTTTTTTTATCTTACTCAAAAGAACTTAAATAAGTCCGTTCGACACCCTTTGGTGTGCACGGATAAAATCCTTCCTATGCAATATCTTGCAAACCGCACAAAAGAGGTAATCCGTACTAAGCAAACCTGATGCGACGAGGACTATTCTTTAATAAAAGAAAATAGAATCTCTTTCATTTTTGAGGTTTGAACAGAAAATCTTTAGGGGTTTAAAGTATAGAGGACCCTTGGGTGTAGTCGTTTATGATATCAGCTTTAATTTAAGCTATTGTGGTCTACTTAACTTGAGAGAAATTTAATATTGAGAAACCAAACTGACGAATTATTTATATAAAAAAAGTCATATCAATTTTTGCAGCAACAAGATTACACATCAAGTACGAAATTCTGAAGTTACTGCATGCGAATAAGAAAAACAAGAGGCCTCATAAAAGCTAAAAATAATATATATTTAAACAGTTACATCAATGGAAAACGTTACGTCTGGTGATTGACAAGCATCATAATTTTTGTTCATATTTGGGATTGCAATTAATCTCTCTCTAATGCATTGCATAAACTTTTGGTCCTATGTTGGATCTTAAGTTTTTCCAGAGTCACGCATATCTTTACGACATGATTTAATATCGAAACATTTGTATCTAATTTTTATACATGAGGCTTTCCACTGTGCAATTAACACCTTTCCAACGATCTGCACACAAGAGATTCGCAGCCCTGTACAACTTCTATTTCAAAGGCAACCTTTTATCATCCACTTCGCAAACTATCAACACAAGGTTCTTCTTCTTCTTCAAAATGCGTACTTGATGGAGGATATAACTGGAAAAACTAGGTCCACCAATGTCGAACCATACTTTTCAAACTGAGTGGACCAGAGACATGCAGAATGTGCAATAGCGCTGTGGCAGTTTATCAAAGAAGAGGACACTAAGGTAGGTCCACTCAATAGGGGCCAGGATCAAAATATCACCAAAGCCTCTTCCCAGGTAAACAAACAGTGTCTTAATGAGCTCAAACAGGTCGCTAGTGCATCGTCTACCAAATGCTAACTCCTCAGGAACTGCTGTCACGCTTTGATTAACCACTGCAGAAATATAATTTAAGCATTCTAGATCTCTCCAGCCTCTCCTATAAATGGATTGCTAATCACAAGAAATCATCTTCTCCTGTGTCTTGGACTTCAGAAAAAAATATTGAACAACAAATATG
Source organism: Solanum gracilifrons (assembly GCA_029582605.1). Lineage (NCBI taxonomy): Eukaryota > Viridiplantae > Streptophyta > Magnoliopsida > Solanales > Solanaceae > Solanum > Solanum gracilifrons. The sequence continues at coordinate 52,532 of JAJOOH010013375.1, forward strand.
CTTATCCCTACCTAGACAAAGCCAAGGCAACAAGACTTTATCCATAAGGAGCAGTGCATAGTGGGCTCTTCAACCAATCTTAACTGGCTATTGAGGAAGAAAAACTGGCGGCTTGCTCTTCCATTTGCCACAAGAATTCAGATTCCAACATCCTTATAGCCATGATTAGATGACTACGCTGGATCACAACCCTATCTTACCCCTCTCAATCCATTGTTACCCCAGGAGTGTAGCCAACGCATTGATGATTGGTACTAGTGAATTAGTCCAAGGAGTAGTACTCCACAACAGTATCATATGTTTGCATAGACAAAGGGCTCTCGGCAAAGCACCTACAATGAACATTATTTTAGGTCAAAGAATGTGGTATGCTTTACCAAAAAAAAAAAATGTGGTATGAACAGCAATGCTTTAAAGAGAGAGAACGAGGGGCAGAAAGAGACTAAAATTTTATACATACAAATTTATTTATTTTTTAAAAAAAGAATGAAACCAAAAGGTGGAAAAACAAAATAAAACAACGAAATATTACTTAAAAAAGAAGAATGAAACCAAAAGGCAAAATAAAACAACAGGAACAAGAACATTAGTTGAAAATAGCTACAAAAAGAGCAACTTAGAAAATAGCGGACATCATTTCAAAAGAATATCTATTTCACTTTTCCTGTTCTGCTACTATTACAATTGCAGCTCCGGCAGTTAGTTCAAACCAGGATAGCAGTTTCTAATTCTAAATAGATCGTTGGTAAACATGGCACTGCCGGTATCTAACCTGGACTGACTTATTTAGAGCGCTTACTTGCCCATAAAAGTTCTAGTGAAAAAAAGTGACAGATAAACCTTGATGAATTATCTCCCTTTCTGTCTAGGCGATGAATTCAATGCGACGAGCTTAATGCCAGCAGGTCAGACAACTTTCTATTAGCCAATTATATTATATCCTAAGCCTCCTGCCTGTGGTGGCAATAGTGAACTATACAAATTAGTTCATGGATGCCATCTCAGTATTCAAAGGTGGAAATTCACAGACATAATTCAATGTCTTCAATGTTCATAAACATTTGCTAAGACAGTTGACAGAATTGGTTCTCACAGCTATAAATCTAGCGCACAAAGAAAAACAACAATTCAAAGTCTAATGTGGGTTTACCCCGAAAAGGGTATGGCAGTGATTAATGAGGTGGATGCAAATCCTGGAGACCAGGATTCAAATCTCAGCAAATACAGAAAACGCTGATCGCTTCGCATGTGCCTAAACATTGATGAGTATGTACATGTGCGAGTTGTGGGTAGCCAGTATCCAGTGTAATAGTCGGATTCTGCTCAAGCTAGGTCCCACATCACCATTATAAAAAAAATCTGAAATTAATCCGCCTCTGCTTGATGTAATAAAGTTATAAGTAAAGTATACCTTCGTGTGTGAAAGTAAAGACTTGATGAAATAGAATAAGAGATACCTTAGTTCATGCCAAAAAACTTCTGCATGCTCATGCAAGAAGGGCCGCAATGGAGCAAGAAAATCATTTCTGGTGCACCGCTGTATTGAATGTGTATTTTCAGTGATAAAAAGAGAGGTAGCAACATGGACAATAATGGATGGATCTGGATCCCCCAGTATAGCCTGCAGCTCCCTTCTTATCCAAGGTTCTATTCTCTGTAACATCTTCTCTTTGGTACTCCTATTATCCATGTGCTATAAATAAAAACACAGTAAGGATTAGAACCAAATTTAGTCATCTCAAACAAAATTATTTAAGACGGACAAGTTCTAGCCCTCTGGTTCTAATTATCAAGATAGTAGACATAACAATATCCTTATTTAGAGAATTGGATAAATCCATTGGACTAAGCATTACCTGTATAAGGCAATTTTTAGATGAAAAAGGAACAGCCTGCAATCTCTCTTCATAAATGCTGCAACAAAGTATACAATTTCAGGTCAAACAAATATCATCTATTAGGATTTTCGATACCAAATTCAGACACATATAGATATATAAATGGAATAGCATAAAACCGCGGTGATTAAGGAGAAATTACAAATAATTAGTAGGCATTTGTACCTGGAACGCCAGAGAATGATTCTCCTAGTAATATCATCTGGATTTAAAGCTCCATTGCGATCAAAGGATCGCCGCTTAAGGAACGGCCTCGTTCTGGAGCCAAAAGTACTCAACTCTTCTCTCCTTCTCCTAATCGCTCTGTCCAACATAAAAATCACAAACTCACTGGGGATAATTCGGAGCAACTTAGGGAACTTTCAAATCAATTGTACTTCAACACTAAAAAGTTAGTAGTATGATTTTGTTTATGAGCTAAAACCGATAGATAATTTAAGTACAAAAAAAAACTAACCTTCGGTCCGCCAATCGGTCTCTCAGCCTGGAGGGGACAAAACCTGAGTGTAACTTCTTAGTCTCGTTACGAGCTGATAATTGCTCTTTATGGAAGGTCCGGGACGAGAAGCTGATTCTGGAGAACCATGAATCAAAGTCGGCGTTGCAGAGAGGGCATTTTCTCTTCACATCGCTCCATCTGCGGATGCAAACGATGCAATAGGCGTGCATACATGGGATAACAACCGCCGCGCTCCGATGGTGCAGCCGGCAGAGGCATACCGGACATGATTTCCGGGCAACGGCAGTGGCAATTACCTTAAATCTAGAGTCCATAGGGGAGAGTCTCGATTAAATTGAGGAGGAGGTGACAAAAAAGTCTTAGAAATTAAAATTGGTGACAAAAAAATTGACCAAGTCAATTTTTTTTTTAATTAGTGATTAAGATAATTGAGATCTAAAATGTAATATTTAAAACTTCTAAACTTTTAAAAATAATCAAAATAAACCCAATTTCTAATTTCAAAATGTTTGAATAGTTTTCCCTCTCTTCTTAAATTTCAAAATTTAAAATCTCTTTCAAGATTTCTTTCTCCCTACTCTTCCTTCTTTCTCTTTCCAGATTTCTTTTCCCTCTTCTTCTTCATTTCTTTTTCTCTTCTTCCATTTATTTGTTCTTCTTTGTTGTTGATATCATTATCATTGTCGTTCATTATTTTTTATAACGTTTTTTCTTTTTTCTCTTGTTGGTCTTATTTCACAAACTAATTTGTTTTAATTTTTTAAAAATTGAAGTTGAAGTCATTATTTTTTTGTAGAAAATCAAGCAACGACTGAAGTTGTCGCAATAACTGTTGAAGTTATTGTATCAACTGTTAAAATTTTTTCAGCAACTGCTAAGTTTGCTAAGCAACTGTTGAAGTCTTTTCAGCAACTGCTGAAGTTGCTGCAGCAACTACAATAATTGATGTAGCAAGTGAGGTAAAAGAGAGGGTGGTAGAGTGGCTAATGAGATGTTGGTGATAACAACGAAGGTGGAGGTGATGATTGTTGTGGAGGCAGAGGTAGAGAAGAAGGAGGTGGCAACAATGATGGTAAAAGAGGAAGAATAAGAGAGTGGTGGCAATGGAGGAAGAACTGATGGTTGTGATAGAGGAGGAAGTGGTGATGGCGACGATTACGATGGCAGAAGGGAAAGGGATGGCAGTGGCAGAAGGGTGGAGAGAAGGGAGGGTGTGCAATGGGGAAAATAGGGTTTTTATGTAAATAATAAAACTTGAGGGTTTTAAAATTAGTGTCATTAGCACTAATCTTAAAATTGTCACATATACTCAATAATTAAAACTTGTGTCACTTTTTCTTTATTTTGAAACTTTTTTGTCACCCTTAATTCATTAGCCCGAGAGTCTCGAAGATTCAATTTCAAGTCGGGTCAACTGTTTAATCCAGCTTTTATTTGCACCGGCCCCAACTTTTTTATCTTCCTATATAATGTTATTTGATTGGATAAAAACTAAAAATAGTAAAATTTATATTTAAACAAATCATAAATAATAGTATGTATGTTATAAATTATTTATTAAGAGAAAAATTATAAATTAAATTACTAGTAAAATTAAAATACATTATTTTTCAATTTATTAAAATAATAAAAAAGTATCACATGAATCGAAAAGTTTGAGCTTTTCTACTTCCTTTTGGATAGAGGAGGTAAGCATTGCATAAATCTTTATATATATATATATAGTTCTGAACTTATGTTCAGTATTCATATTAAAACTCGATTAATTTGAATTCGTATTCTGTAAGGCTTATTCGAGAGAAGTGCTCTCCATCACAAAGGAAATTGTTTGGTCAAATACTTTTTAATAAATAATTACTGTTTTCAGCGATATTTTTTATTGGCATAATACATAAATTGGACCCTTAACTTGGCTTCAAATTATAACTTTGACCTTTAACTTTTTGAGTGCACAAATAGGCACTTTAACTATACAAAACTTAAACAAAAAAACACTCGGATCCTACCTGGCAAAATGCGTGAAATACACTCAAATTAGGCGCGTCAGATGTAAAAATCGAGGGGGCCAACAGTAAAAAAAGCGTTGAAAGGACAATTAAACCCCCTTTCTATTTTTTTCAACAATTTTCCCCTTTTTTTGCATTATTTGTTGTTCACTACAAAATATTTTTGAGAAATATCTTTTATTTTTACTAGAGTAGAAAATAATTTTTGAAATTAAACTTAATTTTTTTTGGGGGCGCGGGGCCGGGGGTGGGGGTGGGGGG
>JAJOOH010013376.1:0-27603 GCA_029582605.1 Solanum gracilifrons
TTAAATGATTTAAGGGAAGATCAAGGAAATGCTATTCGATTAATAAAATACTATATATTAAAATATTTTCGTATAATTAAACACATCTAAGATTTTAAAATATTTAAATAAAGTGATTATTCCGAGTTGAACTATCGATAAATAAAAAAATAAAATAATTTAATTAATAGATACAATAAAATTTTTTATAAATCAAGCTTATTAAAATACAAATTTTTTGACAAAATCGACTAAAATTTTAAACTCGACATATTTTAAAAATATGTATTTAATCCAAATAGCATTTCCACAATTTGTCAAAGGTCGGTCAAAATTGGGTGTCAACAGCAACCCTCCTTCTTTATCCGAGCTTAAGACAAATAATGTAAGCAAGCTCACATACATGGAGTTAAAAGATGATATGGTTTGATATATAAAAAAAGATGACTTTTGATTATAATAACAACTATGCCTCAGTCCCAATAATAAGTTGAAAACAATTGTATGAATCTTCATTTCATCATTTAAGCTCATATCATATCATTAGCATGATAAATTTATGAGGATGCATCTTGAAATGACAAGTATTATGCTAGCGGTTGACCTATCACAATCCTCCTCCTTTATTCAGGCTTGAGATCGATATATAGCGCAAACAAGCTAAAGTTAAAAAAGATGATATGGTTTAATATTATATATAAATTTCAGGGCTTTACATTCAGTTTATTCAGCTAGAGATTGGCTATGGGAAGCTTTTGTATACACAGCAATGGTGAATTATCCTACTGAGGCTAACTTTATGATGCCATTGCCAGCATATCCAGTTGAAGAGGTACACATAACATAGCATATTATATTAGTTATTATTTTTATTAGTTTATTATGAGTTACAAATAATTTACTTGTAATAAAATGCTTATCATAGAGATTTACTTGTAATGATCGACTTAGTAAGCGCCTTGAATAAAATGAAAGTCAATTGGAAATAATTACGTGCAAATAAACAATTTTTTATGCACATATATTTAATTTAATGTTGAATTTTCTTGGTGAGTTATGCTTCTTTTGTTGGATTTTGGATTATATATACTAAAAATATAAAGATTAATGTTCACCTGATTAGTGTAGCTCAACATATTATTAATATAATATAATATAATAGATTAGTTATTATTTTTATCAGTTTACTCGTTATGAATGATTTACTTGTAATAGTGACATGTTTATTATAGAGACTTACTTGTAAGGATCGACTTTATAAGTGCCTTAATTGCAATGGAAGCCACTCTTATTTCAAAGGATGTCAACTGATAAATTACCGTGTAGATAGACAATTCTATTATGTGTGTATATATACTAAATGTTAATTTTTTTATTTTTTATTTTTTTGTGTTTCTTTTGACTTTTTGAATTTTTTTAAAAATTAAGATGTGCAAGATAATTGATGGATTGCCAAAAGAAGCTTCAAAGCTTAGCAAGGCATTTGCTGCAGCAAGTTTATATTACAATTATACACAAACAGAAAAATGTTTCAATTTAGAAGGTGGTACTGATTCTCATGGTCTTCATGGTTGGGACTGGCAGGTACATAAAAACTTCACATTTTATTTATCCTTCGTATATATGTCAGTGACAGATTCAGAATTTAAACTTAACATATCTAATTGTTTGTTTGTTTATTTTTGTGATTTGTGAGTTTTCAGGCATGTACAGAAATGGTTATGCCAATGACTTGTTCAAATGAAAGTATGTTTCCTCCATCTTCCTTTAGCTACAAGGAATTCTCACAAGATTGTAAGAAGCAATATGGAGTAAAACCTAGACCACATTGGATCACTACTGAATTTGGTGGCTATGTGAGTTTTCATTATTTTTCCATCTGGTATTTGATATACGTATGTATGATTAAATTTGGATTCAGACTCTAGGGGTAAAGTGCTCCATAACATACCCGACAACTTCACATCCAAGCTCGAACCTGAATCTCTATTTAATGATGGAAGAGTACTTATTACTCCACCTTTTTTTTATATATTCTAATTTGTGTTGTCATACATGTGCAAATGTTATGTACAACTATTTCATCCTTATAATTAGAGTTTTCGATTTTGTACCCTTGAAATTGAGTCTCTTTTGATCTGAAATGATTTACCCGAGTAGGACCTTTCCACTCAAGTCTGGATTAATCGAATTCCATATAAATATCAAATGACAGATAAAAATAAATTAAAAAGTTAATTTGCATCTTTTTTGGTTTCATGATAGTGAGAATCTAAATTTTATCTACAATTTCAGAGAATTGAGCAAGTCCTCAAGAGATTTGGAAGCAACATGATATTCTCTAATGGAATGCAAGATCCATGGAGCAGAGGAGGGTAAGTTAATGAGTATTATAACTTTTTATATCGACAATTTTCTATCCCTTTTCGGCCTACGTGGCACTATCCTTGAAAAAAATTTCAACACGCGCTAGGCCCACAAGTAGTGCCTCGTAGGTCGAAAAGGGGTAGAAAATTATATATAAAATAAGTTCGGGGGTAATAGGACCTTAGTAAAGGTTATGTGTGTCTCAGGGATTTTGGACATAGGCTGGAGGTACTTATGCATTTTCCCTATCTATTATAATTGATAACTCGCTTTTGATTTGACATATATACATACAAGAGATCATTTTTTAAAAAAAATATAGTCATGAAATAAGAACACATTCATTATGATTTCACGAACGTTAAATTTTGAATTCGGCTTTGTTCAATAATACTCGAATTGATTATTTTTGTTTCCATTCTTCTTTTTATGACAGTGTATTGAAAAATATATCATCTAGCATTGTGGCTCTGGTAACTCAGAAAGGTATAATATGCTTCTGTATATCATCATTTTAATTGAATTAAATTTAGAGATATTGATTTATTTTATTAGTACTGATTTCATTTTATTATTTTTTTGTAATTAATTAGGTGCACACCATGTTGACTTTAGATCTGAGACAAAGAATGACCCAGACTGGTTAATCATGCAAAGGAAGCAAGAAGTGGCTATTATTGAAAAGTGGCTAGAAGAGTACTACAAAGATCTCAAACAAAATTAGATATAATATGAATATGTAGTGTCACTTTAGACACATCATGTAATTTTGGACATTATTGTGGAAGAAAATAAAAAGGTGTAATAAATAAATTATACTCATTTGGGTTTCATTTCAATTAATTAATCTTTTCAAAAAGGATATTTACGAAATATATATATTAAAAAATATTTTTCAATAGGTATATATTTTGAATATACTTATCTAAATTTGCGCTACTTTACTATTGATTGTGATGGGATTAGGATTGAGATTCCTCTATTTTTAATATGAGGTTTGTGAAAAGAAAATATTGGGTTGAAAATGCTGTTATAAAAAATGGATCATGTATGTGTATTTTAAATTTAGTCTGATCTATACAAATATCGAATATGAAAGAAAAAAGAAAAAAAAACTACGGGATATGTCAAAATTATTGAAATACCTTCATCTTTAATATGAGGTTTCGGGTTCAAGTCTTAAAAATAAAAATAAAAATCTTATCGGAAGTATCATCCTCATAAAATGGAACATGCAATGCGTGAATCCAAATCTAATGAGGTACAAATATGAATAACGAATATTGGAAATAAAGTAAAAAAACTACTCGTCATGCTGAAATGGTTGAGATGACTCCATTCTTAATACAAAAAAATTTAGGTTCAAACCTTAAAAATAAAAAAATTCTTATTAGAAAGCTTCTCTAAAATATTGATCTTGCAATGCAATATTCAAATTTAATCGAATTCAAATACAATACCGAATAAGGGGAACTTGACGGTGGACTTTCAACAATCTTGTTAATCCAAGTGTCCACTTGAACAACAACCGAAAAAAAAAAAAACAGTGAGAATTTTACTGTAAGACCTTCAAGAAAGTAGATGGAAAGTAGCAGTACTAGTTAATTAATCAGCACTTATTTCAGCTGAACATCTTTATCAATATGAAAAAACCCAATTAACCCCATTATAGTAGATCCATTTTGCCTTGTAGATCTCACTCCCAATTTGCTCTCAAAGCAAAAGAAAGATGGCAAGGCAATCTGGGAATTGCTTAAGATGTTGTTTAGTAATTTTTGCTGTAGTTTCTGCTCTTTGTGTATCTGGTCCTGCTATTTATTGGAAGTTCAAGAAACTTAAAGTAAAAGCTGCTCAATCTTGTATGCCTTGTAAATGTGACTGCTCTCCTCCTCTTTCCTTGCTTGAAGTTGCTCCTGGTATGTCATTTTTAGATCCAAGATCCTATTTTTATGCTTTACTTTTTATAAAGATCATGTTTTTATAGTTTGTTTTCTTGGTTTTTGGTTTCGGGGTTTCTTTATTTGACTAATTCCTTTGAATGGTGTTGGTTTCATGCTCTGCTTGTCAAAAAGATCATGTTTTTAAGGTTTGTTGTTTGGTTTCCTTTTATGGGGTTCCTTTATTTGATTCATTCTTTTGAATGGTGTTAGCTTTATTGTAAGTTTTGAGGTTCAAGTTTGGGGATCTTCTTGTCTTTGGTGAATTGGGTTTTTGAGCTGCTAAGACGGAATTAGAATTTCGAGTTTATGAGTTTTAGATTCTAGATGAGGTATAGTGTAATCCCACAAGTGGGATCTGGGGAGATTTTGAGTGTATGCAGACCTTATCTGTACCGGAGAACAGAGGTAGAGAGGTTGTTTTCGATAGACCTTAGGCTCAAGAAAAAAGAATTAACAGGAGTAAAGAAGTCATGTCAAAATACTATAAGAGATTCTAGAAATATAGCGGATCCAGATAAATTACTTGTACATATTTAGTGGATTTTTAAGCATAAAATATTGGATTTGAGCCAAAACTATCAGGAAACTTCACGGCAGTGCCGCCCCTGCTGAGCTGTCGTATGGACATCAATACTTATCTTATTTGATTTTTTCTCATGTTAACCTTTGGATTGTGTGTTTATAATGTTAGATTGGCTGTAGATTTTCTGTTATATGTGAAGAGCTTATTAAGTAACCTCTTAATTATCATGTTGACTGTTATCTTTTGCTTCAAACAAACTGCTCTAGTGCTCTTTGATTGCCAAGTTTCGACCTATTTTTATGATTTACTTATCAAAAGATTCTATTTTTTATAGGTTGGTAACTTGGTTTTCATTTTTGGTTTTCTTTATTTGATTCATTCTTTTGGACGGTGTTATTTTTATTGCAAGTTTTGAGGGTTAAGTTGAGTATCTTGTCTTTTGTGATTTGGGTTCCGGAGTTGTCATATGGACATCAGTACTTGTTTTTGGTACTTTCTCGGGTTGAGATTGGATTGTGGGTTATAGAATTTTGGATTGACTGTAGATTTTCAATTGCATGTGAAGAGTTTATTAAGTGACCTCTTAATTATCTTGTTCACTGTTATCTTCTGCTGCTGCAAAAAAAAAAACCTGCTCTTTGATTGCCAAGTTTCAGCCAATTGGTTCTTTCAAAGATAAGATATCGGTGAAAAGCTGATTGTAGCAATGTTATTGGATTTGATTTGCCTAAAGACCCTTCTGGTCCATCTCTTTTGCAGCATTGATTGTGTTCGAAGACATGACTTTTGCCTAGGTGGAAGTAAGTTAATAAAAAAGATTAGGAAGTGAATGGATATTTAATCCTGTCTGCAATATGGGATTTGGTCACTCTAATGATCTAATCCGTTATGTTAGACTTCGAGGCTGATCAAATAACGAACTTGCTCCCCTTGTACCTTATCAAAAACTTGTTCCCCTTGCTTAAAGTGGGGATGAAGGTCTTGCCTCTAAAAAAATCAGACATTATTTAGATAAAATAAATTGGTATCTTATGATTATTGCTTGAGCTTAGTAAAGATTGAGGTCGGATATGATTTAGTAGAAGCTTAAGAGAAACTTTGATTGACAAGCTCTGATAACATGCAGGAAAATAGGAGAGTTGTGGCTACGTACTTTTGCACAAAGCTCTCTGCTACAATTTTTCCTTCCTAGTTTTGGATCATGTTGATCAAGTCTCACCTTAAGTTTCTACCTTTTTGTCCCCATAATTAAGCAAACAATGAAAATGAGCTTAGTAAACATGTGATTTTTTGCTTATGTGGTAACAAATACTAAAGTCTAAGTAAGTAATGTTTCTTTAATCCTGCCCACAGTGTATTTAGTCAATGTAATCCTTAAGCTAATCTTGGAGGCTGGTTTCATAAAAAGGAGGTTAGTCCTGAAGGCTGATAAAAAATTGAAGGTGCGTGATAGGATGTATTCTGCTTTTGTGTTTAGGTTAAACCCACCGGAGCAAAACAGATAAACAAATGCTTTCATTAAGTATCTTGTTCTTCATCCTAAAAAAAAAAAAATTAACTATCTTGTTCCTCATGCACCTTATCAAAAACTTGTTGCCTAGCAAAAAGTGGGGATGAAGGTCTTGCTTCTAAAAGAATAAAGACATTATTTATGTAAAATAAATGGCTAATCTTACGATTATTGCTCGATCTTAGCCAAGATTGAGGTTTAGTAGAAGCTTAATAGAAGCTTTGATTGATAGAAAGTAAGTGAGCTCTGCTAGATACTGTCACAAAGCTCCACGTTACACATTTTTCCTTCATGGTTTTGGAGTTTATTGATCAAGCCTGACATCAAGTTTCTACTTTCCTACCCCTATAATGAAGCTAACTATGAAGAAAGTGAGAGGAATCCTTCTGTCCCGTTGAACTAACACTTCCTTCTAATTTTAGTGAAAAAAGATCTGTGTAGACGATAGCTACTACTAGTTTTGGGTTGACGCATAGTTATTGCTATTATAGTGTTTCAAGAATCCGTCCTTGCTGAAAACTGAGGGCTGAAGGATGTAGAACTTTAATTACATGCAAGATTTATTGTTGCATATGTTCTTTTCCGATACCTCTAAAAGCATGACGTGAAGTTTCCATCCTACATTGTACTTTTTAAAAAGTACCATGCAGAGTCTCCGTGCTGGATCAACTTTTCGATTCTTCTTGAGAAGCGGAGGTAATTCTGAAGAAGTACCAAGCACTGAATCTCCTCATTTGTTCTTTTTTACTAATAAATGATATTAACAAACTTTACATAAAACATGTAATGAGGACATAATGATTTGTTAGTAAACTGACATTAGGAATGGAATCCTTTCCTTTTCGCATGGGATACTTGCATACCCGCTTATCTGTTTGGTGTTGCAATGTTATTTTGTGCCTTATGTGAGTCTGAAGATCCTAAAATGACATTTAAGTAGAGAACACATTATATGGCTGTTGGAAACTTCTTCATTGCGTTTGTCCTTTCGTATTCTTGTATAGTGCAAGTGCCGTCTTTTATGCTTTTAGACTTGGGCATATATCACTCTCCGAAGCTTATGATCGTAATGACCATTAGCTGCTTATACTTTGTTGAAAAGGTTATTGTTTCTAGAGTTTAAGTAATATGCACCGTCTATGTAAATAATTTTTACACTATCAAGTCATCATTACCCGTTGTAGAAGGTAAGATATCTTATTTTCAAGATTTCAAATCTCACATTTTAAGGAGGCTTACGTGTAGATAACCTTTGAATGACCTGATGGTGTAAAGAATTATTTATATTGACGGTTTATAAAACTTAAACTCATGTTTCTATAACTGGTCGAGCTGTTAAACTGAACTCTGTGGCATACCTGCTTGATTGCTGGTTTTGGATATCTTCGTTTTTTTGATATTTCAACTCTTTGTGATAGTTTCTATAAATAATCATGTATAAGTTGCAGTTGATGGAATTTCAATGCCAATTAAGTTAACATCGCCTTATTTTTGGTTTCCGCTTGTGCAGGCTTGGCGAATCTTACAATTACAGGTGTGCTTTCTGTTCGAACTCCTCTTCACTATTTACCCTTTCTTCTTCTCTTCAAAAAGAATGTTATGTCACGTTTTCGTAAGTGACCTTGGATGTTTTTCTTCCCTTAATACAATTATTTCTAAGATTATGCATACTGAAAGGCCTTTTGATGAATACAAAAAAATATAATCCTTAAGAATGAGGCTAGTTAGATGATAGTGACAAACATCCCTAAATTGAATTTCACCTTGACAATGGATACTTAAACCTCTTGAATGATTGAATCGAATCGAATTTGAGTTTTCCTTTTAAGTAGGTTCTGACTTGGAGATTCGATCCGTTAGATCTTAAACCAAGCTACTTCATTAAATAAGTACTGTCTGACTATTAGCCTTTTATAGATGTGTTGCCTAGATACTCTTTTATGCAACTTGTCGTCCTATAGCTTATTTTGGACCCTCAGACGCGGTTATGAACAAGTATAAAGTGTTTAGTGCTTCAACCAGAAAGTCTCCGGAGTAGAAAAGACAAGGGAAACAAGATGAAAAAAGCTGCATTGGTTTAAGTAACGCGCTCACCGATGCTATATGTAATTTACAATGCAAGAAGTATGTTCCGCGTCACAAAAACAATTTAGAGATATTCTTGTGATTTCCTCTTACCGCGTCTTCCACTTCTCCATATTACAAACTCAAAAATGTATTCATACTGCTCTTGCATGTATTACTTCTTGGATCTTGGTTATCTAGAACCTATGTTGCTCGGACTCTCCGAAAATGTTGCTGCCCCATGTCGGATCCTCTAAAAAGTACTACTTTTGGAGGATCCAACACACACCCGGCGGCATAATTGAATAGTCCGAGCAACAGTCTAGAACATCTGCAAAAGATTGTTGAAATCATGACATGCTACATCGTATAATGTTTCCTATTGGCAACAGACTGCGGAAAGGATGATCCGGATCTTAAGGAGGAGATGGAGAAACAGTTTGTGGATTTATTATCGGAAGAGCTGAAACTGCAGGAGGCTGTTGACAAGGAGCACGTCCATCATATGAACATCACCTTTGTGGAGGCGAGGAGGTTAGCTACCGAGTACCAAAAGGAGGCTGAGAAATGCATTGCTACAACGGAAACTTGTGAAGTCGGGAGAGAAAGAGCTGTCGTGTTGTATGCCAAGGAAATGAAGTTGACTAACCTTTGGGAACGCAGAGCGCGCCAAGCAGGTTGGAAAGACTGAATACAAAAATGAAGTTTTCATCATACTAGCTCAAATTTTGTTGTCTACTCTGTAGCTTTATGCTAGTTGTATTCTCTCTATGAGCACAAAATTGCTCATATTTCTTCATCTAATATATGTATTTTACTTCCTCTCCTGTGTACCTTGTCATGATCATATGAAATATAAACTTTCCCACTATAGTTTCTATGATGTTCACTCTGTCATTGATGTCGTTATACACCTTTTTAGTGCACGTTCTCGAGTTTGAGTCATGAGAGTTGAGAATATTTCCACGAGGGGAAACATTCCCACCTTAGTAGGCCCTCTTGGGCGTGAATTCAAATTAGTTGAATCAGTGTGTCTTGTACGCTGTATGGTTTGTTCGTGTTCATGCAGGGTTTCAGTGAGTATTAGTGGTTGCACTAAGGCTCTCCTTCCATGTACTTGAATAATTTTTTTTAGGTTTCTTAATAGTATGAAAGTTAGCATTAAACAGACTAGTTAAGTCATGCAATAATGGTATTTTGTGGAAGACTCTTGATTTAATGTTAGGATAAACCATCTACATAATTAATATGTGATTAACCATATTCATTAGTTAGTCCCACACCGGCCAATATGAACAGTGAATGAGCAAATGTTAGTGGTATAAAATTTGGACTGGGCAACCGAATAACATACTTACCTGGACGGGGTCAATGGATAATCAATAAGGTCCATGACTTTCATTGCACTTTGGAGGGGTATTAACCTAAGGTCGACTCAAGTGGTCGAGCCTATGTCATAATTTGTGGAGTGGGGGCCTGTGTCCGCGCGCCCCCTTCCAATTTTAAGTCCAAATATGGGTCTTTGGCCCTATTTCAATTTATATTGAATAAAAGATTAAATAACTAAATCATACCTAACTAATTTTTATATAATTAATATTAATTCTAATGAATAATCAAATAATTCCTTGCTCCACAACTTAGTACATTACTATAAAGATATTTTGGTATACAAAACATCATTTTGGTGCACAAAATATTCATATTTATATAGGGTTCTAGAAAGGGGCTAGTATGGTGCACAAAATATTCACATTAATGTAGAGGGTTCGAGAAAGTGTTGCATTTCAAATAGTGTGATATAGTCAATCCACAAAATATTTATATTCAAGCAAAGTTCGAGAAGTGCGACATTTCAAAAAGTGTGATATAACAACCTATTATAACGCAATCTTTATTGACTGCTTCCACAACTCGAACCCGTCAACTTGGTGACTACTTTCCCAACTCGAGCCCGTCCTCCCAACTTATACATAACTATCCTCTGTTATTCTGAGATGTCTGTTTTTTTCAAATTTCCCTCTCAGCTTTCTTACCAAGAAAATGAACCTCTAAATTTCTGCTCCAATCTCTAAATCTGTGCATCTACTACTACAATTTTCATACAAAAAATAGCTTAATTCCTCTTTCTGCTTGAAATTATTATCAAAAAATCATGTATAAACCCAGAAATTTGATTAAAATAAGTTACTCTTTTACATTTTGGGGTTCAAATTATTTGCTAAGTAATGATCATGGCCGCCCTCTGAACCGTCCATTCCTTTCAAGAACATATTCAAAACCCAAGAAACAGATTCCATTGCAAATGAAATCAGAACCCCACTTGGAAAAACAGTCCATTTTTAGCTGCAATAAAATGATTACGAATTTAGGCCGTCAAGGCAAAGTTAAAGAAGCACGGCAACTGTTCGACGAAATGCCTCAAAGGGATGTTGTTTCTCATGCTTCGATGATTACTGTTTATCTTAAACATAAGGATCTTCCTAAAGCAGAGAGATTGTTTTATTCCATGCCTGAGAGGAATGTAGTGTCTGATTCTGCTATGGTTCATGCTTACGCGAAAGCTGGGAGGATCGATGAGGGTCGGAGAATCTTTGATTTGATGCCAGATAGAAATGTTTACGCGTGGACCAGTTTGATTTCTGGGTATTTTCAGAACCGTAGAGTGGACGAGGCTCGAAAGTTGCTTCAACAAATGCCTGAGAAAAATGTGGTCACGTGGACTACAGCGATGGTGGGGTATGCTCAAAATGGTTTGATTGCTGAGGCACGATGTATTTTCGATCAGGTTCCTGAGAAAAATGTCATTGTTTGGACGGCTATGATCAGGGCTTATGTTGAAAATCATCAAGTCGATCAAGCCCTTGAGCTATTTGATAAGATGCCAGAACGTAATTTGTATTCTTGGAATGTTATGATTCAAGGCTGTTTAAATGATAACAGGGTGGAGAAAGCTTTGGAACTGTTTAATGCAATGCCATGGAGAAATATGGTTTCTTGGACAACTGTTGTTACTGGTCTTGCACGAAATGAGATGATAGAAATGGCAAGAGAGTACTTTGATCAAATGCCAAACAGGGATCCTGCTGCATGGAATGCCATGATAACAGCTTATGTTGACGAAGGCCTAGTGGCCAAGGCCAACGAACTTTTTGATTCGATGTCTAATAAAGATCTTGTAACTTGGAATGTAATGATTGATGGGTATGCTAAAAGTGGCCTCGACGGTGAAGCCTTAAAGCGTTTCATTCTCATGCTTCGGTCGGGCTTAAGGCCGAATCCTACTACTCTTACCAGTGTAGTGACCTCATGTGGGGGCATCCAGGAATTAATGCAAGCTCATGTTCTTGTTTTACTTCTAGGATTTGACCAAAACACTTCACTTAATAATGCTCTTGTCACGATGTACTCCAGATGTGGAGATATAAACTCATCATTGATCACTTTTGAGAATCTAAAAGTAAAGGATGTTGTTTCGTGGACAGCAATAATACTGGCATATGCTAATCATGGTCTTGGCAAACAAGCATTGCAAGCCTTCGCACAGATGTTAAGGTCCGGTAACAAGCCAGATGAAATCACTTTTGTGGGACTCTTGTCAGCTTGTAGTCATGCTGGTCTTGTTAAGAAAGGTCAAAAGTTCTTCGAGTCAATGAGGCATGCCTATGGTTTAGAACCGAGGGCAGAACATTATTGTTGCCTTGTTGACATTTTAGGTCGTGGTAAGTTAGTTGATGAAGCTATAAGGGTGGTGCACCAGATGCCTCCTGAGGAACGTGATGGTGCTGTTCTAGGGGCTTTACTTGGTGCTTGTAAGTTGTATGGAGATGTTGGAGTAGCTAATCAGATCTGCAATGAAATAGTAGAGCTTGAACCGGGTAACTCAGGGGCTTATGTACTAATGGCAAACGCTTATGCAGCTTCTGGGAGATGGGGTGATTTTGCGCAAGTAAGAAAGAAAATGAAGGAGAGGAAGGTGAAAAAGGTACCCGGCTTTAGTGAAATAGAAGTCAATGGGAAAAATCACATATTTTTTGTGGGAGACAAGTCTCACCCTGAGAAAGAGGAGATTTACACACTTATTAAAGAAAATTTATTGCCTCTAATGCAAGAGAAGATGATTTAGATGAATCAAAGAGATGCATCGAAAACCAGGGATTGAAGAATTTAATTTGAACCATTCGCTAATGTAAGTTCTAAAGCTCAATGCAGAAAGGTGACCAGGTCAGGCGATTAGATTACACTCCTATTCAAATGTTAGTTCACTCTGACCACCTTCTATCCCCTTCAATTGCTAATCGGTGAACGGAGCTAGAAGCCCCTATACAGGTTCGGCACCAGCTGAGGGTAAACTTTGGGACTCATTATCCATTGAGTTTCGAACCGTGCACCACCTGACTCTCTCGAGAAAGTGATTTTTTTTTGGTTATACCAACAAAATGCACATGTAAACATTTCTTTGTTGATGCAAAAGAAAATCACGTATGTACATTTCTCTATCATAAATCCTTGCTTGAGGTGTGTAAACGAGTTAATACTCTTCTGTTCTCCTGTTGTGCATATAAAGTCGATCAAGCTCTTGAGCTATTTGATAAGATGACAGAACGTAATTTGTATTCTTGGAATGTTATGATTCAAGGTTGTTTAAAGGATAACAGGGAGGATAAAGCTTTGGAACTGTTTAATCCGGTGCCATGGAGAAATGAGGTTTCTTGGACACTATCGTTACTGGTCTTGCACGAAATGGGACTCTAATGCAAGATATTATTTGGATGAATAAAAGAGATGCATCGAAAAAAAGGATTGAAAAATTTCATTTGAACCATTTGCTTATGAAAATTCCGAAGCTCTCCGTAGAAAGGTGACCAGGTCAGTTTTATTCACCTTTAAGTCATGTACTGTGGGAGTAGAGAACATTTAATATGGGAGTCTCATATATTGGTCCTGTTGTGCATAGAAATGAAACATAACCTTATCAAGGAATCCCACATTGAGAACTAACAAAAGTCAGAAAGGAGAGAAGTCGTTTAAAAGTGGCAGGCCGAGCCTTGATTAAAGCATACCTTTCTCGGCCTTTTGGCTAAGATCAAGTGTAGTATCTGTTCTTATCAGTTTAATATCTGATATGTGAGTCATCGACTCACACGATATTAACTCTATTTTTTAAGGGGGAAGAACTATCAAGGTAGCTTGCTACCTGGGTCTTCGCGCGTTGCCCATGTGTTGCACTACTGCACGGGCCTGACGCACCCCACCAAATCTAGTTCAAATATATTTGAGCCTTTTTCTGATTCCACATTATAAACTGATAAATCTTTATCTCTTTTTTAAAAAACTTTACCAGTAAATACAAAGATACCTAGTTTAGAAACAATAATAACAACAACAGAAACATTAACACACTCTGTTTGGATGGTGGTTATGTATTTTTTTCATAATGTATCGTATTGTTTTAAGGGTTGTTTTAGTGACTACAATGTTTGAATATATTGTATTGTTCTCCATCAATACATTATGTCACACATTAATAATTTGAATGATAAACCTACAAGAAAGTAGGATACGAGGTGTCGCTATAAGGTAATGACAACTGGAAATTTTCGTCATTATCTAACAAATGAATTTAAACAATAAAAAACAATAATTTAAGTAACAATCAACACAAACATGGTATTAAAACTAACAATACAATATAATACAACAAGTAACAACCAGCCAAAACAAGGTGTAAGCTGAAACTGTGTATGTTGCAAGACAATAATGCATGAAGTATATACTAAAACTTCATCCTTCTTCTTTTCTGCCGTCTTCTCTTTTTTGCCTCAATTCTTCTCTTTGCCTCAATTTTCAAAAGGATCCTGTTGATCTGTTGGTTGACAATTCTCACAAACCATTTTGGTCTCCCTGTTAAGAAAATGATATATACTATAAACATCCCAAATACTGATCCACAGCCACATCCTATTATCGCAGCTCTCCAATCCATAAAACCTGAATCTTCTTCGTCTTCAATATCAGTCACAGTAGAAGGAGGCATCTCATTATCTCCGCAGTTTCTTGACAAGGGAAATCCGCATAATCCAGCATTTCCTGAATATGAGTCATTTTCAAATGTATCAAGCTGTGGACCTCTAGGTATGCGTCCCATCAGGTGGTTCTGTGAGAGATTCATGACAGCAAGAGATTTCAGTGAAGCAACTTCTTGAGGAATGTTCCCAGAAAGTTGGTTCCACGAAAGGTCTAACGACTCAAGAACAGATAAATTTCCAAAAGACTGAGGTATAGGTCCAAGAAGGCTGTTGTGTGACAAATTCAACCCGCGAAGTGAACCAAGATTTCCAATGGAGTTTGGTACATTACCTTTAAATCTGTTATTTGAGAAATCAATGGTTGTGAAGATAGAAAGAATCCTCACAAGTTCAATCTGCTGTCCTTTTATAGACAATGTCAAGGAATCATGGTATCGAACTTCTCCAATATACGTTAAAGGAGTTCCCGTTTGATCTTCTATTATCATGGATTTCAAGTTGTTGAAAAACCTTTCTGACAGTTTTCCAGTGAAGTCATTATAAGAGAGATCAAGGATTTTCAGCTTTGAGAATAAGATTTGGTTTCTTGAAATGGTAATCGGGCCATGTAATTTATTGGATCTCAAACTGAGAACTTGCAGCCTAGGAAGTGATCCTAACCATTTGGGAAATGTATCATTCAACAAGTTTTCTCCGAGATCAACTACTTCGAGCCCTCTGCAATTGGTAAGCTTTCTTGGTAACATTCCTTCTAGTTTATTTTTCCGCAAATTGAGACTTCTCAGACTACTTCCCTTACCAAAGTTATTTGGAATTGTCCCAGTAAAATGATTGTTGTGCAGGTCCAACACTGAGAGACTTGTGCTCATGTTCACTAAACATTTTGGAATTACTCCACTCAGGCTGTTATTGGACAAATCAAGAATCAAAAGGGAACTCATTTTGCATAATGGTGAATTAGGTAACTTCCCGGTGAAGTTGTTGTTCGAGGCTATGAAGAGGAACAATAAGGGAGGTGGAGCAGGTAATTCTCCTTGAATCAAGTTAGATCCAATATCAAGATTGTAAAGACTCTCAAAGTTATGAAGCAGGTCAATAGCCGTTAGAAAGTTGCTAGAAAGATTCAAATAAGACACTGAGACTTGCCAATTAGACCATGCCCAATCAGGAATTTTTCCATGCATGTTGTTGTTGGAAAGATCTAAGTTACCAATGTATTTTGCAGCTCGTAGGAAATTTAACTCCCTTATGTTGCAAGAAGATGCATACAAACTTCCAAGAGAACTAGGCAAGGATGCATTTTTTTGACTGGAAAATACAGACAGATTGTTAAAAGAAAGGCCAAGACGTCGAAGTTGTTTGCATTTTGAAAACAACCCAATATCTAGACCACCAGAAAGGTTGTTTGTAGAAAGATCAAGTGTTGTCAAGTTCACTAGTTTAGAGAATGATGTTGGAATAGGTCCATTCAGCTTATTGTCACCGACATCAACAACTTCTAACAAGTTGTATCTAACTTCCTTAAGTTGACCAGCAAGTTGATTGCCTCTCAAAACTAAGTATTTTAAGGAAGGAAGATTGAATATCCAAGATGGTATTTCTCCGCTAAGGGAGTTATATGGTAGGAAGAGCAAGATGAGGTTAGGAAATCCGGTGCTGACACTAGAAGGAATAGGACCAGTTATAGAACAATTTGAGAGGTCTAAACTCTCTAGCTCTGTTAGGTTTGTAACCGAGGATGGAAAAAGGCCCATAAAGAGGTTATATGAAAAGGATAAAGATTTGAGCTTGGTGAAGTTACCGAAAATATTTGGAATGTTGCCTGTAAGGTTGTTAGATGAGATATCAAACTCAACAAGTTGCACCAGCTTTAAGATTGTTGATGGTAGTTGACCATTGAAGTTGTTGGAGAAGAGTTGCAAACTCGTGAGCTCGGTGAGATCACTGATAGTTGGAGGAATGTTACCAGAGAAGTAGCAGCCTGATATATCTAATTTCCTTAAAGAGTTGAGATGACCAATAGAATCTGGTATATTCCCCGAAAAGCCTGAGGAAGAAAGATCTAATTCCCTTAAAGAGTTGCTGCTGTTCCATTGAGTTGTTGGCAAATGCCCTGTGAGATACAAGTTGCTCCCTAAGTTGAGCATTTGCAATCTTGGTAAATGGAAAATGTCATCAGGGATTTTCCCAGACAATTCCGTTCCGACAAGATTCAGCTCTTGTAAGGAAGAGGACAAGTTTGATGGAAGTGATGAAGATATATATGTTGAGGTGAGGTAAAGCTCCCTTAGTTGAGTTAAGTTTTGAAGGAGCATTTTGAAAGTGTGAGGCTCAACTCTCAACTCCTCAATACCTGCAGAAAGATCAAGTGATATCAACTTAGATAGATACGAGACTTGTAAAGGTACTGTCCCTGAAAAACCAGAAAGCGATAGATTAAGATGTGTCAAACTCGGAAACCATCCAAATTTGCTTGAAATTTGGGAAGGTGAGAAATCATTGTAAGCTAAATTAAGGTTTTGAAGATGAGAAAGTTGGAAGAGGGTGCTGTTGGAGTCAATTGTTCCATGAAGTTGGCTACAACTAAGATCAAGACGAGTTATTCGACCTGTAACTTTATCACATGTTACACCATCCCAAGTACAACAATCAGTGGTTCTATTCCAAGAAACTGTCTTTGGATAGGGAAAGTAACCATTGGATTCACAATCAGCAGAAGCAGAGTCATCTATGGACAGTTTAAGCTTCAAGTTTTGCAAAACCAAACTCTCGTCTCGTCGACATAGATGACTTGAAAAGATAACAAGTGGATATTGCAACACAAGAAGAAGAAGAAGAAATAGACCGCCCATGATCTGCACAAAAACAATAAGTACTTGAGGAATGAAGGAATAATTCACAAGATTTTATATACTTGAGGTATGAAATATCTTTCTTGACTCCTTCTAGAACAAGTAAAAAAATCCAGCCTCATTGATCGTCAAATCATTATGCAGCTTGCATTCATAGTTAGGCAACTTTGTGTGTGTATATGTCAAATGTCAACTCTATTTTTTCTGTTTGACTGACGGTTTGATCGCGCTAGGAGTATCTTTGACATTCAAACTTGATAAATTCAGATGATTGCGACTCTATATATAAATGACTAGACATCCGTCACCCCAGTGATTTGATCTAGTGGTCGATAAAGTGCATGCGAGATCAGGATTCAAATCCTGGGTTGCTCATGAACATCTCCTTGACTCCTTCTAGAACAAGTAATAAAATCCAGCCTCATTGATTGTCAAATCATTATGCAGCTTGCATCATAGTTAGGCAATTTTTTGTGCATATATGTTAAATATCAACTCTATTGTTTTTGTTTGACTGACAGTTTGATCGTGCTATGAGTATCTTTGACATTCAAACAGGAAAAATTCAGATGGTTGCGACTCTATATATAAATGACTAGACACCCGTCACCTCAGTGATTTGGTCTAGTGGTCGATAAAGTGCATGAGAGATCAGGATTCAATCCCGGATGGCTCATAAATTTCTCTGACTCCTTCTAGAACTTGTAATTAAGAAGTATTTAAAGCTCCATACAGGTTTGTCTATATAGAGTACAAAATATATATAATATCATAAATGTTATGAAGTCATAAACTGACTTTTTCTACTCATACCAAAATATGGTTATCCATATATTTATTTAGTCAATTGGTAATGCCTACCTGTCATGTTGAGAAAAATATCAAGATAGTCCCTTAAGTATACATTTAGAGTTATGTTTCATTCCTCTAATATTACAAAATGGAGACATGGTACACTAAACTTTCGCTATGCACGAGCACTAAACTCTAGTTCAAGTTTCTTACTGACCTTTAATTTGCCTAATTTCACATTAATTAATTGTTAAATCTTTGTTACTTTTATGTGTTGTAAATCTCTCTTTTGTTCTTGCAAATATTTCAGCACAAGCCACGACCAAGGTTTGTTCTAATTAAATCTAATTTGACCCCATATATCCCAATATACATGTATCTGGACGCATCAAAATCTGGCAATATTCGTAATATTGTAAATTAGAGTGTATCTAAATAATTAGCTCCTAAACTAGTGTGATTTCTTTTAGTTTCCCAAATTTAAATT
This sequence comes from Solanum gracilifrons, assembly GCA_029582605.1. Classification (NCBI taxonomy): domain Eukaryota; kingdom Viridiplantae; phylum Streptophyta; class Magnoliopsida; order Solanales; family Solanaceae; genus Solanum; species Solanum gracilifrons. The sequence continues at coordinate 18,544 of JAJOOH010013376.1, forward strand.
AATCAAATCACCAATAAATACGACAAGGTAGTCAACATCCATAAATAATTGGGATTCATAATTTCTAAAATAAGACAAATTACCTGCTAATCAGATTTAAATACATGGCAAAGAGTAGCATATATCATCTTGCAACCAATTGTGTAATTGTTGCATTGTCAATGTCTAATTCCCCATTTGGAATATTGCCAACTTGATCTTCATCTTGTCTTGTAGAAAATGCAGGCCTCTTTGGGGAATTCATAACTAAATTTTCAATATTTTTGAACATAGATGAAATTTCCAACATTGTAGGCCTATCCAATGGATTTTTTTGTACACATAATAATGCAATTTGCATGCATTTCAATAGTTTACAAGAATGTGTTGTATCATCAAGTGATTGATCCATAAATTCCATGCCTTCACCATCTTTAAACATCTCAAATGCCTGTATTATTATTTTAATATTAATTACTGGTATGTATAAATTAAATATCAATAATATATATGAATTTATATTCACAACTCACATAATCAAGAAGGTCTAAATTGTCATCTGGACCATAGTAACAAGTATTCTTTTTCCCACTTATGATTTGAAGAAGAAGTACACCAAAACTGAAAACATCAGATTTTGTTGAATATCTGCCTTCAATTGCATATTCAGGTGGAATATAACCCCTACAACACATTACAAATTAAATGAATAATATTAGTAAAGAATCAAGAGCATAGCTCTGCCAGCCAGTTGCCCCTATGCGATAGCTAGACTTAAAGCGAAACTCTTAGTTCAGTAGGGTTTGAAAGCAGTCTACAACGAATCAAGTAGGTTCAGTGACAACGAATAACAATCTTCACCACTTAATGTGGAGAATAGAAGGATAGGCTACAACACAACACAACCGTTTCATGGGTGGGGGCTAAGCACAGTTATTTACCCCCACCCACCCACACACGTTAATTACCAAAAAATATCTTTAGCGTGAAGAAATTTAACATTATCAAGCCATCCAAAAGATCCCAACCTTCATGAAAAATGAAATATGTAATCGTTAAAACAAGGCAAGCTACATGTTTGTAAATGTAACCTGATAATATTAAATTAATTTAGGGTAAAATTGAAAAATAAAAATCATTCTCACGACTTCTAATTTTAAATAGCCACATATTCTAATAATATCATAAAAAAAAAAGTCAATTATTTAACGATTTTTCAAATACTGATTATTTTTTAATAAATGCATAGCCCATACGATTTTTACATTTCTCTGCACAATCGTTGTTTTTTAAATTATACAATAATGTAAAAATCTTTTTATGATGTATAAAAATTAAACTCAATATAACATGAAAAAAAGAAGGGAAAAGAATGACTTACTATAAATGTAGTAATCCAAGCTCTTGTTGGGCATATATTCATAAATCAACATTTTTTCTTCATTTTCAATGCAAAATCCCACAACTTTTACAAGATTTATATGTTGTAATTTTGCAGTAAGAATCACTTCATTTTCAAATTCTTCCAATCCTTGAGATGAAGTCTCTGATAACCTTTTCACTGCTATTTTTCCCCCATTCTTCAACTTTCCCTAATTGGATTTAGAAGCAAATTCAAAATTTCGAGAAGATTAAAGCATTATTACGAAGAAGTAGATATAAATATAAATTTGACCAAATGCAACCTAAAGATTTTTATTATTGAGCATATAGCTTATACTTTTTTTAAAAAAAATAATTCTTATTTACTGCTGCCCGTTTCATTTTATTTGGCCCTTATATTAAAGATATTTTTTTTCTTTTTTACTTATATATTTTATCAAATTAAGAGAGTTTTATTACTTTTTTTTAACTATTACGCTTAATATTAAATAGGTATATAAAGTAGTAGTAGTCAAATTTATAATTTCAAAGTATTATTAGTAAAGTTATTTTAATAAAATTCATTCCTAATCATTGGCGTAGTTGTGATTTTTATTTAGAGTTTAAAATATGAAGAAGTAAACACAAGAAGTCGAAAGAGATTCAACATCTACTATATATAAACAAAAAATAATTTTAATCATATAAATAGTGTAATTTTTTGTGAATAAAAGTTGAATAAACATCAGCTCTTGCTAGCTCCGTTCCTGCTCCTAATAAAAAAATTCTTTTAAGGATTGTATCGAGTTAACAACTCCTATTAGTAAATTCATCTTCTAGAAGACGTGTCCCGTCATTAATTTCATTTAGTTAGTTTAAAATATAATATCGTATTTTATCATGTTTAATTCTATTTTATCCTTAATATTTATAACCCCAATTATTCAATTATCATTTACTCCTAGTTATTATTGACTTGGTCAATGTCATCTTTTTTTCATATTCAAGACTCAAAATGTATTTTTACCTCAATAATTTCTAATTATAAAAAACTAAACAAAAAATAAATATATATGAAAATTAAATATTTATATTTATTGATTTAATATAAATATCGATAGAATATACCTCGTAAACTGGTCCATATCCACCTTCTCCAAGCTTATTTTCAAATGAAAAATTATTTGTAGCTTCCTTCATCTCATCAAAACTAAAAACTTGCAAATTGCTATTATCTCCACTTTTTCTTGCTTTATTTTTACTTCCTATTTTGTTCCTTTGGTTCCTCTCTAACTCTAATATAAAAAAATAAAAATAAAAAGAAGAATATTAATAACACTCCTAAATTCAGTTAATAATAATTTCACATATTTTTAAAATATCTGAAAATATTAGAGTAAAAAAAATATATATGTTTGACTTTTTAATGATAACATCTTCATGTAAAATTAATCGAAAAGAGTAATTACCTTGAAACTTAGGTACTTGTCTCCTTCGAAGATACCAAATTATAAATACTAGCAATATCAATATTAGCAGTGCACCAATTGGAATCAAAATGATAACTAGTCGATTGAGTTTTTTCTTCTTGCTCACAATTTCTCCTTGTGTCACTCCATCAGCTTCTAAATTAAAAAAACAATAAGAGAAAAAAACACAAATATTTGAGTCATTCATAAATTAATTGCAGATATAATACATAGATCGACATTCAAACATGATTTCTGTTAGCAAGTAAACATTGCACATCTAGATTATATCCTAAAATAGGTCACGTGAACTTGTGATTACTCCGTAATATTTTTTAAAACTGATATAATATTATTTATTGACATTCATGCTATAAGAACAAAAATGGTGCATTTGGTGGAATATATGTTGAGTTGTTTACTTAGAAACCAATTCTCACTTGATACACATTTTACTTTATTTTTTTTAGTGGTGCACTCATGTTCTAGAAATCCTAAATTTGTCTTTATTCGTGAACATTAGACACTGACGTGACACATAATTTTAGAGGTACTAGATAATCACTTTTTAAGTTGAAATATTCAATTGACACAGTAAAAATGTCTTAATATGTGCATCCTCAAAATTAAATCGTGTACGTATCGTTTTATAATAAATATATATATATATATATATATATATATATATATATAAAGATAATGAAATGGAGTTAATTTATACCTTGTGAAGCAGCATGAGAAAGAAGAGAATTCCAATTAGTGTCTCCTGAAATATCAAATGCATAGTAACCAAGCAATTCTCTGCTTTTAATATAAGAAACTTTAGTCCTGACACTTTGAATATCATCGTAACTAATCTGTTGATCAGTATAGAGAAATAACAAGCTACATGTATGAGTTAGTTAGTTAGTTAAAAGGGTTCAGATCCCAAGAATCAGTTAATAAGTTTGTTAGAGTCATAAGTGTGTGTATATACATCTCAGTAGCTGATGTATTATTCATTCACGTGAAAACAATGTAAAGGCAACTTGATGTGAGCTCAATAATATCTTCTCATCCTCTCTTCTTCTCTTCTTCTCAACTCCTTCTTCAATTACTTCAGATCTTAATCTCCATTAATGGAGTTATCATGGTATCAAAGCAGGGCCCGTCTCACCCGATGTTGGGGCCCCGAAAAATCAAAATTGCCCACGCACCAGATGCTAAGCACTGGGCGTGAGGTGGGGTGTTAAAGTCCCACATCGGTGGTGAATGAGATGGGTGGACTCCTTATAAGGCTTGGACATAAGTCTTTGTATGGGCTCAAACAGGCACCAAGGCAGTGGAATGTGAAACTAACAGAGGCTCTGGTAGCTATGGGGTTCAAGCAGAGTCATTATGATTATTCCTTGTTTACAAAATTGGCTGGAAGTGACACTGTGGTAATACTAGTTTATGTAGATGACTTAATGATCACTGGAAACAATCACCAGCTGCTGTGTGACACTAGACTAGAAATTCAAAAGAAGTTTAAGATGAAAGATTTGGGGGAATTGAAGTTCTTTCTTGGCATTGAATTTTCTAGGTCTAACAAGGGGATATTAATATCACAAAGGAAGTATGCCTTAGAGTTGATATCTGAATCTGGCCTAGGGGGAGCAAAACCAGCTTGCACACCATTGGAGATTAATCAAAAGCTCACATCAGTCAAATATGATGAGCACATTAACAATGGACATACTAGGGATGATGACATTCTGACTGATATTACACAGTACCAAAGACTAGTAGGAAGGCTTTTATATCTTACTATGACAAGACCTGATATTGCATTCTCGGTACAGGTCTTAAGTCAGTTTATGCATTGCCCTAAACAATCACATATGGATGCAGCTTTAAGAGTCATCAGATATATCAAGAAAGCACCTGGATTAGGTTTGTTTATGCCTGCAGAAGACACCACTATACTAACAGCCTACTGTGACTCTGACTGGGGAGCATGCTTGGAAACTAGGAAATTAGTCACAGGCTACTTGGTTAAGTTTGGAGGAGGACTCATCTCTTGGAAGTCTAAGAAACAGGACACAGTTTCAAGGAGTTCTGCTGAAGCAGAATTTAGAAGCATGGCTGCCTGCACTGCTGAAGTAACCTGGTTGATTGGTTTGTACAAAGAGCTGGGAATTAAAGTCTCTTTGCCAGTGAAAATGACATGTGACAGCAAAGCAGCAATACAGATTGCAGCTAATCCTATCTTTCATGAGAGAACAAAACATTTTGACATTGATTGTCACTTTGTTAGAGAAAGACTTTGTCAAGGGGTGATCAAGACTGAACATGTGAACACTAAGAATCAACCAGCCGACCTACTTACTAAGGGCCTAGGGATGATGCAACACAATGAGTTGATGGATCAGCTTGGACTGAAGAATATATTCCAACCATGAGCTTGAGGGGGAGTGTTGATCAGTATAGAGAAATAACAAGCTACATGTATGAGTTAGTTAGTTAGTTAAAAGGGTTCAGATCCCAAGAATCAGTTAATAAGTTTGTTAGAGTCATAAGTGTGTATATATACATCTCAGTAGCTGATGTATTATTCATTCACGTGAAAACAATGTAAAGGCAACTTGATGTGAGCTCAATAATATCTTCTCATCCTCTCTTCTTCTCTTCTTCTCAACTCCTTCTTCAATTACTTCAGATCTTAATCTCCATTAATGGAGTTATCATAATCCAAGTATTTCCTGAATAACAATAATCTCCAACAATTGTTGCATTATATATCGTCGTAGCACGATGCTGCACTATAAAATCCCTAATTTGGTCATATCTCATCCACGGGTTATCGTAAACGTCCGATTTTCCCATAGCCGGAGCCCTGAGACCATGAATATTCGAATTATTCAATCGCCACGCGTATCCAAAAAAAGGAATTCCAAAAACTATTTTTTGCGACGGTACGCCTTCCTGGATCCATTGGTTGATTCCGTCACTATTACTCACTTGTTTCACCGGATCGAATAATTGTGCATGTGAATTCGTTTCTAAAGGAGACCAATTCGGTTCGTAAAAGCCGTATTCTAGTAGGTTAATCCAGTCTAAGTTTCTTGTCAATGATTGAATTGGGTATATCGAATTGTTGACTCGGGGCGAACCAGAAACAGTTGCCGTGAAAAGTAAAGGAGCTTCGCCGGAGTTTCTGGCCTCCGTGTTGATAGTAATGCGCCACTCATTCAAAAGAATACCTTCATAAAAAATATAATTAAGTAAATAAAAATATATATCTTCGTTTAATTTTTTACATTAAATTCTCTTACTATTGACTAACGACATAAGCTTTCAAATTTGTCGGTATGAAACCTAACCATTACGCAAAGTCCAAGGACAAATTCAAATTATTTTGTGTATTTCAAATACTTATAAATTTCCAAAGGGCCTACATGTTGAAAAGTATTTATTTTATTTTAGTCAATAAAGATAAAGATAAATCTAACTCATTTTTATAATGGACTTCAATTATTAGTGGAGAGCAAATCTATAATTATTTAGCAAAATTCAAGAGTAAATTTGAACTTTTTCTCTAGCTAAATAAATAAATATGATCTCTTTTTATACTCCATCTTCGATAATAATTGTCCACTATTGATTTGACACACCATTAAGAAATACTCCCTCCGTCCCTTTTTTATATGTCACCTTTTTACTTTGCAATTGCATTAAGAAGTAATGTAACTTTACCCTTCTACCCTTATTTAATTTTTTTGGAACTCAAGTTTTCAATCAATAAATATGAATTAATTTATTTTGATTAATTCATTTAACCGATGAACATGAATCATTTACTTAGCTTTTCTAAGTTGGTCAAATGTATATTTTCAAGACTAATAACTCACAAGGGTAAAAAAGGAATAATATGGTCATTTATGCATTGATTTTATGAAATGACAAGTATTATGGACCAACTATTTATAGAAAGGGATGATATATAAAAAAGGACGGAGAGATATAAACAATAGGGGTAATATTACTATTTTATCATTTGACTTTGTTAAATTTAATGCTTTGAGAAATGTGTTAGATGATAAATAGGAGTATTTCATAGCAAGGGTAAAATAGACACAAAAGATAAATTATTTCTTGATTTTTTAAACTGGATAAGTATTATTGGATAACTATTTTTAAAATAGTGCATAACTATTGTTGGACGGAGGGAGTAATATAGATGTTTTAAGATATGAAAGTAAGGTCATACAATTTAAAATTGTGTTGATATTTATATATAGCCACTCAACTAATACTTAATTTCAATAGATGTTTTAAGATATGAAAGTAAGGTCATACAATTCAAAATTGTGTTGATTTTTTATGTAGCAACTCAACTAATACTTGATTCAATCTCCTTAAAAAAAATGACTTTATGAGATAATAACTATTAGTTGAGTGACTATATGAGAAATTAACAAATATCTCATCAATCATTTATCTCTAGCAAATTAAACTCATAGATGAGATAACGACACGTACAGTACCTAAATTTGCCATGTCTGAAGCAGATTCTGGAAATATCCAACTAAGATCAAGACCATGAAATCCCAATTGTCTAGCTAATTTTATTGATGAATCAATAAAACTTTTTCTTGAATTTGGTGTTGTAGCCATAACTCCATATGTTGTTTTATTTGAACCTCCTCCACCTATTGACAATAATGTTTTTGCAGTAGGATTTTTTTGTTGGACTATGCTTGTAAATTGTATGAATGATGAATTTGGTGAAGTGAGAATTAATTGATTGGATTGGGAATTAATATCAGCAAATCCACAAAATAAATGAGAGAAAGGAGTTAGATCAATTTTGTCTAAGGATAATTCACTCTCCCTTAGCCAGTAACCTCCCTTAATTGTAATATTTTCGCCATTAGAGAAGATGATTAGTTGGAGGAACAAAAATAAGAAAATATTAGCATACAAAAAGGCCATGGCTCAAACTAGTAAGTATATGATTATGGGTGAGAGATTATTATATTATAGTTTCAGGATTTGAGTGGACTGAAATAGCTGGACTTTTCTCTGCCCTTCATTAAAAGTAAACCTTTGAGAATGAAAACAATCCTATTGTTCTCCAAAATTGGTAATCGAATAACAAGTTAAATATTTTCGGTGACCAAATTAAAAAAAATGCTTATAAAATATTGATATGGATAAATATGTTTGATGTCTCCTCAGTTTCAATTTATGTAAACTTATTTTGATATGAAGTTTAGGAAATTAAGAAATAAATATGTTTGATGTCTCCTCAGTTTCAATTTATGTAAACTTATTTTGATATGAAGTTTAGGAAATTAAGAAATAAATATTTTTGAAATATGTAATCTTAAATATGATAATATTTGGATAACTATAAAAATTTTGAAACTTGTAACCTTAAAAATATAGAATAACATTTATCATTTGTATTAAGAAATTTATAAAATATTTATATATATTTAATCATGAATTTCATTATTATTATTATTATCTATTAGTTTAAAATTAATATAAAAATTCACAAATTTTAAATCTTAAATACGTGCTAATCGACAACATCCTCTAGTGTGAAGTGGTTGACTATTGACCAGATAGTCTTTAGGAATAAGTCATGTTAGATTTTTTTTTAATTTTTTTTTTTTGTTTCCCACTCAATGTCTGAAGTCCACATTGGAGCTCCGATTAAATTCGAATCGCGCTATACAGCGCCAATTCGGGGGTGGCACTCAGGGGTGTCTGGTTAGGCTTAAGGAAAAGTCCTTGGCCTTAGGCCCCCAATTTTAGGGGGGCCCATTTTTAGTTAATTAAGTAAGATTAAATTTAAAAAAAATTAGAATGAAGACAATAATAAATGCAAACGGATGGAAAAAAAATGCAAACGGCTGAAGTGATATATATGAGTTATGACTATGACTTTTTAAGTTTCCAATAAAATGTTGTGTACTTTTTTTTAATGTACAAGTTTTTTTTTTTCTAATTTTCTTTTTATATATTCTATCCTCCTCCCTTCATCTCTTCTATTTATTCTCACTTCTCTTCTCTAAATTCTAATCTTACATCTCTCTTATTCAAAGCTTAAGAATTTTACTTGTTCTATTGATAATTTTTATTTTAAATTTGGAGAAAAATATATTGCAGAAGCCCGAATTATTTAGAGTTGATTACTTCTTATACATAGTAGACCAAGCCATCTTTTCACTTCAAAATAGATTTGAACAATTTGAAGTATATGAAAATATTTTTGGTT